>PVJH01018368.1:0-45403 GCA_004026705.1 Nesogale talazaci | reverse complement strand
TTTCCAAATGATGTCATCAAGCTGCGACCTGATTGACAGCCTGACCTCCACCCCTTCATTCTTAAGTCTCAAATTAACAACAGATTATGTAACTGCCACACCAAATGTTATAGACAGTGTTTTTCTTTTTAACTGGGATATATCATTAATCAAAATTACTGGAGCATTCCCGGTTATCTATCTTCAAGTTCCTTCTAGCTAGTGCCAGTTAGACCAGCATGCACATGATAGCAAAACAAAAAAGGCAACAGTGCTCACCAGTGTCCAACCCAGGCCTCTCTTCTACCTACACAACAAAATCAAGCCGAGCAGTTTGGTTTTTTTGTCTATGAAAATCCAAGCCTGATCCCAAAGAGATTTTTAGTTAGGCTGGATTTACTCAGCTAAAATGTCATAACCACTTATGTTGTTGTTAGCCACGGTTGAGTTGGCCTCTTTGCACAACAGAATAAATGACTGCCCCATCCTGCAGAGTCCTCATGCTTAGATTAGACCGTTGCGGTTTTCACAGGCTGATATTCTGAAGTTGATTACCATATCTTCTTCCCAGTTTCAATCTAGAAATTTTGCTGAAACCTCACAGCAGCACAAACATCTCCATTGACTGACAAGTGATGGTTGCACAAGAGATCTATTAGCCAGGGTTTGAACCAGGATGTACTTGGTGGAAGGCAATTAATTCTACAATGGAACCACCAATGGACTCTAGACACTTGTGTTAGTCTGGGTAGACTAGAAAAACAAATTCATAAGCATGCATATGGATATAAGAAAAAGGTTTATATACAAGAGGAATGAATCATTGAGAAAGCATCCCAATCCAGTCCAGTCCAAAGCCACAAGTCCAGCATTAGCCCATATGTCCAATACCAGATCATAAAGTCTCCTTCCGACTCACAAAGCACATGCAATGACACCAGGACAATCAGACGAGTGGGTGCAAAGCCTTGTGTGTCCGCTGGCAATAGAAACACCTCCGCTCTTGCAGAGGTCTCCCTGTGACCTCTCAAACATCTCAGAACTGGCAAGAGTCTCCACATGGCTTCTCTGGCCCCAGAGGTTTGGCTCCATCAGGGGAACCCCATGTGGCCTCTTCTCTGGCTCCTCCAAATTGACATCAAGTACATGACCGCTACAACATTTATAACAATTTCAAAGTAAATATCCAGTAGGGTAATCAGTAAGTCATTTTTTTGGTCCTAATCTTGTCTGTCACTATTTTAGAGCTTTCATAGAATCATGGAGACCATCACCAAAACACCTCACAGAAGAAGTGACACAGTTATGACTCGAAACATCAATTCTTTCATTTTATAGAACTAAAAGATATATTATGAGGAAAATAGTTTGCTAAATGGTGCAGGGGTGGAGGTTCAAGATAAAAAGTATAAATCAGGACACTGGATTGTTGTGGTATACACATAACTTGAATAAAATGCAGAATTTTTTTTTTGGGGGGGGGCATCACAGCTCTCTGGTGGTGGGAGTAAGAGGCCCAGCCCCACTGCTGGAATTGAACCTCCGTCCCAGTGGCCCGCAGTCCCGAGCACAACCACTATGCCACCGGGCTCAGCCCTAAAATGCAGAATTTAACAAATTAGCTTTAAATGACACACTGATATCTGAGGGGCTGATATTTTTCTTTCCTCTAAATTCATTTCACATGTCTTTTAGATACTACACATTTATCTGATATTCTTTTCCTATTCTGTAGTTTGCTCTTTCATTTTGTTGACAAAATCCTTTAATGCACACAAGTTTTTAATTTTTAGAGATGCATTTTACCTACTCTTTCTCTTGGTTGCTTGTGCTTTGGGTGTCCTATCTAAGAATCCATGATAAAAATCAAGGTCCTGGAATTTGGTTTCAAAGTTTTCCTCTAAGGATTCTGTGGCTTAATTCTTATAGTCAGGCCACTCATAAGTTTTGATATAATTTTCATGTATGGTGTGAGGGAGGAATCCAAATCCATCCTTTTGCACCTAAATTTACTGTCCCAGGACTATTTGTTAAAGAAACGGTCGCATGCGTGGCTGTGCATTGGGCTGCTAACTGTAAGACACACAGTTCAAGATCATCAGCCTCTCCACAGGAGGGGGGTAGGGCTTCCTCTCCTGTTCCAGGCTCAGAACTCCCAGGGCAGTTCTACCCTGTCCTACAGGTCACTGTCAGTCAGCACTGACTTGACAGCAGTGGACTTTGTTTTGCTGTTTGGTTCAATAGACTTAGCACCCTTATCAAAAATCAACTGGCCGTCAGTGCAGCTAGGCTTATTTCTGATTTTAAGTTCTATTCCATCAGTCTTAAGGTCTATTCCTAAACCAGTGCCAGACTGTTTTTATCACTTGCAGTTTTAGTACATCTCAAAATCAGGAAGCCTGAATCACCCTACTTTAGTCTTCTTAAAGATCTTTTTTGATTGTTTGGTAGGCATTGCGTTGACTTTGTAGGTAATTTCAGGTAATACAGAATCTTCCAACTCATGAGCACAGGGTGTCGTTCCATTTATTTGATTTTCTCATGTCTCTTTCAGCAGTATTTTACAATTTTCAGTGTTCGAGTATTTCACCTGCTTGGTTAGGTTTTTTTCTCCCTCGGTATTTTATTCTTCTAAATGCACACATTCATCTTTTTAAGAAAAGGTGACACCGTATCATTGCAATTCAAAGGAAGGATGGAGTATGGTGGGGTTTTCTGTTTGTTTGTTTGTTTGTTTGTTTTGGCATCACTGCCTCCGGTGGTCGTGGGAGCTACCCAGCACTGCTCCTGAGAGCCACCTTGCTGGGTTTGAACCGCCAAGTCCGCAGTCCACAGTCCTGCACTCAACCAATTACACCACTGGGGCTCTGCCCAGTATGGTATTTTTAAATAAAGGGGACTACTACCTGTGACTTGCTTGTCACTTAAATGAGTTTTTAAAAGCTGAATCTACCTCACACCATATTCCAAAAAGACATTCTATGGAGATCAAACACTTAGACATTTTTTAAAAGAAAGGCAATTCAGAAAAGGATTTGTATTACAAAGGGTGAAGGAAGTCTTCTGAAACTAGAGGAAGCACCCACTACTGCAATGGAAAAGAGAGAACTTTATGTGGCAAAAGAAACAGGGCCCACGATAAATAGGAGCCTGAGACAGCACATCTGCCAAAGGATTACTATCCCTGCCATTGATCTTTGCAAAGTAACAATATAAAAGATAAGCAGCCTAAAAGAGAAATAGATAAAGGAATAGAAAACTCAAAACAGAGGGAATCTACATGAAAAAAAAAATAAGCTTCAGAAAACACGCTTCATCACACCAGTCATCGATGAAAGGGAAATAGCATTGTTTTCTTTCATTAGATTAACGAAACTGGGAGGCATGCTATCATCCAGCGCCTGCTAGCATATGAGAAAGGATCCCATCTCCTGCACAGCCAGGTGGAATAGAAAATGATGCAACCTTTCAGTAATTTACTCGGGCCACGTAGATTCAGCTTAAAGCGCACCTACCCTTTGACCCACCTGTACGCAGCCATCAGTCCTCCAGAAAGAAAATTAACCAACCCCATGGATGCCTAATCAAAGAAGCGTCTTGCGGCATTGCCATGTATTGTCACAAACCAGGAAACAACATCCAAAGCCGTCTATGGGATGATAGTCTAATGAGTTATTTTAAAAGGGAGTTGGTCTCGGTGCATTGTTTTATTGCTATTTTAACATGGCAAAAAGCCAACATTAAGAAAAAAAAGAAATATTTGCTTATGCTTATGTGAATTTGGATGAGCAAGGAGAAAACTAGGAAGAACGCGGTTTAATGCTGGTTGTGTGAGTGGGGTGGGGAGGTGACTACACATTTCCCTCTATATAACAGGTTAGAATCATGCATTACTTTTGGAATTTAAAATGTTTAATGAAGAAAAAGTTTAAAAGCCCAAAGTAGATTTGCTAGACATAGGAGAATTCCACTAGGCCAACCTGCCTACTATGACCTAGAAATTATTCCACAATTAATCAAGAATTCCTGCAGACCATTATTAGACCACTGACTTAGAATTACCCAGAAGCCCTTGGTGAGCAGTCTCTCAGCACAGCGGCCACAACCTCTATGAAGAACTCTGGCTACAGCTTGAGATCTGTCTTGCTAACTAGACAACCTTATTAGTGGAACCCAGTAGTCCTCTGAAGCACTAGAGAAGACCCCTTAATTCTACATTTTCTTATAGAAGGGAGAGCCGAACTCCCAGACCACTCAAACTTGGGTAATTCCAATATAGCCAGAGAATTCTCCTTCCTTCCGATGTCTTCAGAAAGTTCAAGAAAAAGGGCATGAGAGGGACCCAGAGAGCCTAATTATTTTTTTTCACCTGACTTAAACAATGGGCAGGGGAGTAAGACCCTTTTAATATAAACTTTTCAATCTCTCATTGGAGTTTTGTCCATGCCAAGTCTCCCTTTAATCACTTTAAAAATCTTATTATTGGGCCGTGTAGGATTGCTGAAGTGCCAAGTCCCTCCCTATGCCCCAAACGGGCAAGTTCTTGGGCAGCTGAGTTTACACAACTCTGGCAACCTTGGCTCTCTCAGTCAGTCACAAGTCACTTTTCCATTGCAATTATTCATTCAATTAGGAGGCGGGGTGTGAGGTGGGGTAGTGTGCAAAGAAGAGAACGCCGAGTGTCCGTGGGCCCCAAAGTAGAGGTTGGGCTGTAACGGCTTCCCAATGACCCATCTCTTAGAGGAGGAAAGGGAAGATACAGCAGGAAAGTGCAGGGGTGGAAAAAAGGACTGGCATCCCCTCCCTACTCTTATCCCACACCAAGCTCTGTAGACAAACATCGAGTTTTCTAGAGTCAAAGAAACTCTTTAGGATTTGAGGCTGTCTTTATTGTATAGACTCGGGCACTCACCCATTTCTCTTGAGACAGGCCATCCTCTGGGCCTTCTTTTCAAGGAGACTCTTTTTTCAGAGCACTGGTTATAGAGGGACTTTTCCACCCATAAATAAAAACAACTATATACACGCAAAGATGACTGGACCTGGGGATCTGGGAGCTTCTAGGGAGGGCCGCAAACCATGGGCAGGGCAGGCACTGGATCTAAAAGATGTGATGACTCTTCAGCTTCCCTCACGTTGCCAGAGGATGGAAGAGAGACCCACGGGGGGCAGATGGCCGGGCTTTCTAAGAAACTGGAGATATAGCTCATGATAGATAAATGTCGGCGATTGGTAAGCTGGATTTGGCCCTGGAGCCAACATCCAATCTCCACTCCTGCTGGACTCTCAGTCTCTGTGCAGCTCTTCAGACACACTTCTCGCCTCGCCTCACCGAACCGAACCCATCCTCTTCCTCCATGTCCTGTGGGGGTGCTGTTCTCTCTGCCCAGGACCTGGCTGCAGTTCGAGGTCCAGAACCAACAGAAAGGGCCTCCTATGCAACTCCAGCATTTAGTCTTTGTATAGTAGTTCCAGCCACGGCTTCGTCAACATGTTGGAGTCTCAGATCTGCATGAACAAAGTTGCTGATTTCCATCAAAGAGGCTTTCTCCCCCTCGGCCTTCTTGACGTTTGGGGGGGGGGGTGTGATGCTTTGTTGTGGAGGCTACCCTGTGAGTTGGCGGGTTGTTCAGTAGCACCCCTGGTCTCTACCTACTAGAGCCTACTGGCATTTCCAAATCTTGAGGGTCTCAAATGTCTCTAGACCCTGCAACTCTTGCCTGGGGAGCAAGGTCAGCCCCAGCTGAGAAGCCCTTCCACGAAACTGGTTGAAAAGCTAAACCTCTGCTCAACCATTCTAATGAGGCAGAAGGCTCTCACACCAAACGGATGGTCTCCGTGCCCTAGATGGTTTTCTCCATCAAATCCTTTGATTCGAATGTGGTGGCATTCTCGGTTTAGAAGCCTGGCACAGAACGAATCCCCGCCAACCTCTCTGTCCTCATCTGGTACGCACAAGACTTTCTTCTATACCACAAGCTGTGTCCACTCTTCATTCTACTTGTCAATAATAGGCTTCTAGTTCTAGGGTGGGGTTTTTGTTTGTTTGTTTGTTTGTTTGTTTTAAGGAAAAAACTGAGTTCATACTATGCCAAAATGTGTGACCACCTGACAATTTAACTCTCCATTGTCTTCTGTACCCACCAGCCCGAGGAAGATGCGGCTGCAAGCTCTCATAAAGATGTGTGGCCTTGGGAACCTTATAAAGGGGTAATCTGAGACCGCATTTAATCCACAGCCGTGGATTTTTCTGTACACCAGGCTTATTATTTTCAAACTGATGTCCAAGTAATATGGTGGGTGCCCATTGCTGGTGCATGGTTCTAAGCCAAATGCAGCAGTTCTTTCTCTTTATCACGATGTGGATTTAGCACAGAGATAATTGACTCAGGACATTTAAATACAGGAAGTCTAGATAGCATTTAGAAGTGGGGGTGGGGGGTGGGGGGAGTTTACACAGTCTCAGTGGCCCTTGGGCCCGAGACATGGGATCTGCTGAGCATATGTAGACTGGGCTACTGTGAGATCTTCGAATCGGCGGGCCCTGATAGTTAGCAAGTTGCTTAAATCCAAGCTTCCTCTCCAGCATTTCCCTCAACAATGTGGGACGTGGGCAATCTGGCTGCTAGGCAGAGGTGTGCTGAATGAGATCACAGCCAGGGATGGGTAGTTCCTCATTGTCTTTCTGCTTTTGAAGTACTGCTCAACCCACCCTTTGGGAGAGTTTGCTGTTTCCACCTTCACACACCCCAACTGGGCTGAAAGTGAGTAGGAAGTGCCAGGAGGAATGTCAGGCCAGGGTGGGGGTGGGGGTGGGGGGACCATCAGGGAAGCTGCGAGGACAATACTCCAAGGACAGACTCTGATGTGTCTCATGCCTAAGAAGTGGGGAGAAGGGTTATTTTGCTTTATCGGTTCCCGAGGCCTAAGTCTGGAGGCCAGAGCCACTGTCTACCGCCAACATCTCTAGAAAGGACCTCAGAGAATGAGCCAGCTCCACCCTGCAAGTTCCCTTGCCTCCTCCTGCAAATGTGTGCTTTGAGCGAGAGGAGCAGATCAACCTCCTGAACTGACGGCTCAGGCAAATCTACTATGTGTGCACACATGTTCAAAGTCATACATGCGATTTCATTTAGATCAATGTCTAGGTGTATGGGGTGCAAGACACCGCATCACTAAAAAGACCCTAAAATTTAGAGCAAGCGCGAAATCGCACAGATAAACACATGCACATAGTTCTGGAAGTCCAACACACATTTTTCTAAAAGCTGCTTTGTAAAAAAGACAAGTCCATCTGTTTTGCTTACAGAAGAGAACTGTAGCTATGTATGGCACTGGCTGGCTTCTTTCTTTCTTCCTCTGTGCCATTATCTTTATAGACTGTCCTTCGGCAGTGGTTCTCCACCATATTGATACCAGGACACCTCACGACCTCTTGCTTTATTTATTTCATCTACCATCACCTCCTCAAAGTGTTGCCAGAAATTCTTTCCTCAATCAACTCCAACTAAAGATCATTTTCGTTTTAAAATTTCCCAAAGCCTCTTCAACATGTTTGGGGTTTTGTTTTCATTCTTCAAAATGACCCCATATCATAAAAATGGGACAAAGCATCAAGCTATCGTGCTATCTTGCCAAGGGTTTCTTCTCCTGGTTCTAATGGTGTATGCAATTCCCGAGGAGGAGTCTAAATAGAATTCATTTTACAAATCAGATATGAAAGTGCATTCCCTCAGAAAAGCAAACCCAAACCCCACTGAGACACTACTTCAGAAACAATGGGACGGCTAGACAAGGTCATTGGAAAACTGGGTTGGTGGGATAAGGGGGAAAAATCAAGAATCCTTCAGGCACTGCTGGTAGAAATGGAAAATGGAACAGCCTCTGTGGAGAATAGCTTGGTCGTTCCTCAAAAAGACAAGTATATCATTACTATATGACCCAGCAATCCCACTCCTGTGTGCATGCTCCCAAAAATTTGAAAACAGGGACTCCGATATGCACCCCAATGCTCACTGCAGCACTATTTACAAGAGCCCAAAGGTGAAAATAATTTAAGTATCCATAAACAGGTGAATGGATAAACAAAACATGGTATATGGAAACAATAGCGTTCAACCGTAAAAGAGAAATGACCTTCTGACACGAGCAATTCTGTGGATGAACCTTGAAGACAATGGGCCAAGTAAAAGAATTTCAGTCACAAAAGAGCGAATATTGTATGATTCAACTTATATCAAATATCTAGGGCAGGAAATGTGTAAAGACAAACGTTTACCACTGGTTACCAAAGGCTGAGAGTTAGAGGGAAGAGGGAGTTAGAGACTGAGGTCTGGGACACCGTGAGGCAATCGCTCAGCATGATAAATGTGATCAATGAAGGATATGCTTACAAAGAGTGAACTCTGTGTTACTGCAATTCTTTGAAGCATTAAAAAATCTCTCTCCACCTACATTAAAATCTTACTGAGAGAGAGAATATATATATATACATATATATATATAATCTCCATTTGTAGTTAGAAAACAAGGTTATGTAACAGCTAGTATCTCTTTTATGCATACACACACCACTCAAAAGAGTCTTCAGGTGCAGTTCGGGGGAACAAAGTATCCACAGGATGCACATGCTGTGTCTGTCCACAGAAGGCAGGGTTAGTACCAAAGCAGGGTTTTCCCAACGACTTTGTCTCTGGGCAACCATCCTCCCAACACCCTGAGCCCCAGAGTTCTGTGCCAGGTGAAACTCCGTGCATGGAAGCCTAGAAGGTGGTAGCTGGTAGGGCGGTTAACTCAGCGGCTTTCAGTTGACAAACAATTGAGAGAGCTCTGAAATCTGACTGGGAAGATGCCCATAACTCCAAGGGGAGAGGGGACAACCAGGACGCTTGTGTCGGTTTCCGAAAGCGCCTCCAAACAAAGAGTTAAGATTTGTTCGAGTTAGTTGTAAGGAAGACGGTGCCTAAGGGGTCTGCAGAACCCACAGTACCCATCCAGAGCCTCCCCCCAAGCGTGCGAAGCTGGTCTGGCCAAGGAGCCTTCTTGTCCTGTGCCCAAGTTCTGGAGCAGGCGCGGGATCCCTCCTTCCCCACAAGTCCAAGGGCCCAGAGGCCAAAATGGAGAGCAAGTTTGCACCCTACAAAATGCGGGCCCCTAAGGCCCCAAGCCTTATGGAAATCTGAGCACCTTTGACCTGAGAAGTCCTACCGATGGGATTAAGACGGTTTCCTTATTTCATGAGGAAAAACAGAAGAGTTTAAAATTACCTGCTCCCCGTGGCAGCGTCTGTCATTCACCCCTCAGTCTAATGGAGCAAACTTTTCGCAGCTTTGCTGTCCCGTCATTGTTTGCACATCTACCAAGAGGATTAAAAATAATCTCTCTTCCTTTAAATTTTCTGTTACCTCTCCTCCCCCGTGCTCTGGGGGAAGCGTGCATTTTTAATCCTATGTGGTTTGGGGGGAAGGGGGTGGGCCGGAATTTCAGTCAGAAGCAGGTCTTTAACCCCTTGTGGGGGTGGCGATCCTGCAAGTGGGAAAGCCCTGGGGGAAGGCACCCCCTGCTGGCCGGGCTTGGAAGAGCATCGAGTGCGCCTTGCAGTCCTCCCCATGGGTCAGTCCCCTGCAAAACAACTAAGCAGGAGAAAATGCTGTTCGGTTCCTTTTCCTCCAAGCCCCCAAGGCGCACAGTCAGTCCCCTGGATGCACTGGGTTGCTCTAAACCCAATCTCATTGGTCTGTGTCTCATGTCCTCTTTTAACTCTATGATAGTGGCCATGAGCTGCCAAGAGTCCCCTTCAGGGTCTTGCAATGCCATCCACACGGAAGGCTGTCGTCTTTGAGCTACACTGGAAGTCCTACAAGTTCTCTTTATTTGCACCAAGCCAGGTTTTGTCATGTGCTTATTGTTGGTGAGTCTTCCTCGAGTTTCGATGGGGTGTTCTCCTTCATATAGTTTCCTATCTCCCATTATTTCCTCAGCATACAGACTGAGTAAGTATGGTGTAGAGATGCAGCCTTGGCGCATCTCTGACTTTAAGCCAGGCCACCACCCCCTTGTTCTGTTTGAGCCTATGTACAGGTTCCCCATGAACACAAAGAACTACTTTGAAATTCCCAATCTTCACAAGATTATCCAGAGTTTGTTATGATCCACCCAGTCAAATGGCTTCACATAGTCAATAAAACACAGGTAAACGTTGTTCTGCTACTCTCTGCTTTTGGCCAAGGTCCACCTGGCATCAACGATATACTCCTTATGCCACATCCTCTCATAAATTCAGTGTGAATTCCCAACCAATATGCTGCTGCAACCATTTTGGAATGATCTTCAACAAAATTTTACTCATGTATCATACGAAGGGTATTGTTTCATGCTTTCTGCATTCCGGTGGTGGATCACCCTGGCTGATGTCTGGGTGGGTGGGGCTATCTTGGCTGGTTTTAAGCAGATAACATTGTTCTATATGTAGCTCATATGTGAAGGGGATCCGGGAGACTCTTTCCCCTCATAAACAAACCAGAAAACAAGTGGGGAAGCTCTCTGTGCAAACTCGCTCCCCTAAAGCCAAATCTGACATTGAAAAGGTTCCCGCTATTGTGCACAGGCTTTAGGGAAAGACCCAATACTTGTGATGAGTTAGAGACACCGTTTGTGATTTCTTTCCCCTGATTTCCTCCTTGATTGTCCACTGTCAGTACCCAGGCCCTACTGTTCTCCGTCTCTGCCTCTAGGTCAATAGCAAAAGTTTCCAATAAGGCCTCCCAGTTCCTGATTCTCAAAGTCAAACCCTTTGGGAAGGTAAAGAGGATGGTGTTTTTGATCAGAAGAGAGTGGTTATCCAAAATGGGATGAAGCCCCAAAGCCTATAGGTCCCAAAATTCAGTCACGACAGCACCCACCGGTATGCATTGTATGAAGATGAACTTGAGAAATGCACAGAATCCGTGGGCATTTTTAAAAAGACACAAGTTTTTAAAAAGCATTTTTAAGAGAAACATGTTTTCACAAAGCAGTTTTAAAATGAAGCATCTTTTTTAAAAATAAAGGACTAGGATCAACAGAGTAGGAATAGTAGCAGCAAGAATGAGTTGCCTAACTGATATGTCTTCCTTTCTTACAGACTACATTTTAGAAAGTGATGAATGAGCTCAGTAACCTTTCCCTAGCCTCCATTATGGCAACCTTTCCCTACCCTCCATTATGCACTGCAAAGGTTGGACATCTTCGAAGATTCCATCTTCGGTGGAATTTAGGTCTGGTCAAGTAGATGCCCTTGGATCATTTGAAAGGCAGACGGAGGCTGGGTCCATCTTTGCCCTCTTGCTGCTGCTTTCCTCTGGTAAACATTGAGTTCTTGGACTTTCTGGAGCAGCTTCCAATACCCCATTGTTGGCCTGGGTAATGAAGAGGATCATTGTGAGTAGAGAAAATCAGGGTTTGGGACTTACAGATTTTTTTTTTCTGCCAGTGCAGATCCAGCGAGCCTTTCATAACATCAGAGCCCAAGTTGCCGCAGAAGCAGCAGCAGCACTTGCTGACCCCTGAATCACGGTACGCAGCGGGCACTGCCAGCTGTGGCCTCCTTCTCTTTGCTATCTTCCGCAGAGAGAGCAGCTTCTTCCGTGGCCCAGGTGTGCTGCAGTGAAGCTTCTAATTCTCTGCATTAAATTATTTTATTTGGAAATAGCTGAAGTGATTTCATCTTTGCAATTGGACCTTGAGCGGATAGAAGCAACATTTGGTAAAAGGTTGGCTGTCGTCAATCAACTCTCAGGGATAAGAATCAGAGCAAGGCTATTCTTCCCTGGTTGCATTTTGAAGCAGTAAGTCTCTAGTTACCATTTCAAATGGGACATTGCTAATTCGTGGCATGCAATGACCAAAGAAGTGACTTCAATTATCGTCTGCTGTCACCTGGAGGGAAGGCCAGGATTCGGAGGACCCACAAACTGCTGCCGGAGATAAGGACTGTGGCCAGCTCTGAGAGGTTACCAAGCTCACCGCCTGTGCTGGACTTGATCGTGACAGTCATAGGTTTGGGTAGACCTCACTCAGGTTACCAAATACTTTAAGGGACACACTGAGTTACTTCTCTTTGTCTCATGTCGGCAGGCTCTTCCCCAGTGATCAGAGAGGCAAACGCTGCTGTGCGTTCATCACCCACCATTTCCTTCTCTTCCCCACCCCCTTCCTCAATGATGAGGTCTCTGAGGATCTGGAGAGTTGAGTCAGAAGATGTGAGGAGCCTGGGTTCTTGAGTGGCCATGTGGATCACAATTCCCTGACCCCACACCCTGGAATACATGAGCTAAAATGGAGTTTTCATTATGCAAAGTCACTGAAGCCATGGGGTTATTATGGCAAGTACCTACCCTCACAAATACCATCCGTAAAGAATTCTACTTGGAGGTGGATCCAAGATGGTGGACCAAGCAGATAATTGATCCAACAACAGAGAATGGTGAAATCAATAATCCTGAAAGCCACAGCTTCAAAGAAAAAAGTAAAGGTAATGAAGAGATGAGATTGAATGGAAACAACAAATAAGGAGCAGGAAAGGAACCTGGTGACACTGAAAGATAAAATTTTATCCTCCTATAGTTTCAGTCTCAGAAACTTCTCCTCTGTCCAAGAGGGTCACTCTGAGTCAGAATCTACCCGGCGAAGACCGTGAGTTTGGTTTTTGTTTACTTACACAGCATGTAAACAGAACCACATGCTTTGAGATAGATTAACAGGAAAAAGCAGAATTGAGTCAATGGAAAACTAAATTAGTGCAACAGACAAATTTCTTAGTATTAATCTGTTAAATGATCAGAAGAGGAGTGATTCCTACACAAATCTTAATTGAATTATGTAGGATATCATAAGAGGAATAACTTACCTGGATCAAAATTCCAGAACAGAAACTTACCAAAAAAAAGAAGAAGAAGAAGAAGAAGAAGAAGAAGAAGAAGCAAAATGAGGAAACTGTCGAAGATTTGTTGAAATAAAAGTTCCATGAAAGATGAGAACATTTGCAAAGTGCTCCACAAACACCAAAGGCCTCAAAAGAAAAACATCAAGACATATAATAAACAAACTTTCAAAAAAGAAAGACAAAAAAAAATCCTGAAAACAACTCAGAAAAGAAGAACTTGCCTAAAAAGGGAAATCAATAAAATGAAATCCTGATTTCTGGGGAGAAACCAGGATGGCAAAAAGATAGTAGGATAAAATATGTAAAGTTCTGGAAATAATTTACCAACCAGGAATTATACATAAGTGAAACTGTTATTCACATACAATGGTGAAATTAGTTTGTCTACATTCCCAGATAAACAAAAATTAAGGGAATTTGTAAAAACAACAACAACATACAAACAAAGTGAGAAATTTTAAAGGGAATCCTTTGAACAGAGAACCAACAACAGACAACAACTGGAGGTAAAGACACATGAGAAGATCACCCAGAAATCAAACTAGCTCAAAAAAGTATGGGAGAGAAAAGAAATCTACAGCTCTGAAAATAAGGCGATAGGGTCATTAACTTACAAACGATGATACCTATAAACCAAAAAGATAATATGCTGGAGAACATCAAAGGGGGAAGTCAAGATAATATTAAGATGGAGTGGAGTGTTGTAAACCTGAGAACATAATAATTAATTATAGAATAACTGCAAAGAAAGTCAACCTTTCTCACTAAAACTAAAAAAGCTAATCAGAAAGACATAGTAAACACTAAACAATATTAATGAAAGCAATTATAAGAAAATTTGTAAGCAAAATAACTCACTACTGGAAAAAAATGTATGAAACACAGAAAACATCAATATCTCATACACAGTGAAATGATAACAGAAAATTTACCCCTAGCAATAATTACAGGGACTATAAATGGCACAATTGAGACACAAAGATGAGCAGAATGAATAAGAAAATTACCCCAAGACCAGAAATACATAGTACTTGACTACCACTACCGACTAATCTGAAAGGGACCATAATAATAATAATAATTATATATATATACATATATATATATATATATATATATATAAACATTTGTGATCTGAGTAAGGGGTCCTCACTCCACCTCAGTCTTCCCACAACTCCTTGTTGCTCCTAGCACATCCGTCACAGAGTGGTTCACATTATGTTAGGTAACATCATGGGGAAGGGCTCAGGTGGAAAACTCCCGAGAGTTCTGTTACAGCTAAGTTGACACAAAAATTCAACTATCACAACAGTCTAGAAGATGGTATACAACAAGTCCACTGACCACATAACATAAAATGAACAGAACTGCACATTCATGTTCTCCTGGGACTAGCTCTTCATATCCCCCCATGTTCATCAACTCAGGGATGCTAAACCTCAGCTGCAAATCTGGCGGCACTCCATGAAACTATCCTCAGAAAACTCAGTTAAGTTCATCCCCTACCTGTGGTCAGGAGAGCTTGGCTCCTCCCCAGCCACAGGAAGTGAGTCTCGATGGACTTGAGCCTATCCGAGGGGGCTTATTCCCTTTGACAAGGGATAGGTTCCGTCTTGGCCTACAGAAGCATTCCTGGCCCATAAGATCTAGGGGGAAGTCATTCTAGCATCCAAGCGGGAGGTCCTGGGCAAAATTCCCAGTTGTGAATAAGGAGCATAAGGCAAAGCATTCCCCTTCACTGTTTAGAAGTTTGTTGCGTCTGTGTTTTACCTAGAACTGTGCAGCCAGTGTGTGGTCACGAAGAGAATCCATCTAAGAGAGAGAGTTCACGTACAGACAAACAAAAAGACAAAATCGGGTCATTCATGACGTCAGCGTGCTGTAGAATTTCTCGGACCCCAAACTACCCAGGTACTCTAAGACATCGGGTTTGGTTAAAGCAGAAGACAACCTTAATGACATGGGTCAACAGACCAGCGACCGCACTGGGGTCCAACATATCAATAATCAAGCACATGGCCCAGGGCTGGGCAGCATTTCGTTCTGTTGGACCAGAGGCTGCCTGGAACTAGAGTCAATTCAACCACACCAAACAATGACAGGAACGGCTCTATGTTCAGATGTTGTATTATATGAGATAATAAAACTTCCTACTTCCTAAGCCAGTTTCATACTTTGGTTTTTTCCCCCCTGGTTGTCCTGAAAGTCTCTCATTACAGCACATGTAAGATAAGCAGTTTATATATTAGAAAGCATTGTCCCTGCCTTCAGTTGTATTGCTTCTGCAGCCCTCGCCTCTCTCTTTCCCCACTTACATTCCCTGCATCCTTCAGGGTAATTTCCAAATGATTCATAACGTGGACATTTGAGGGGACAAGCTAAAGTCTGGATCCCAGCTTTGCCACTAACAACTAGGTGGTCTTAGGCCAACTGAGTCCATCAGTTGACTTTTCCATGCATAACATTGGAGGAGAGGTACAATGCTTATTTTAGGCTGTCATTGTGAGAATCAACAGAGGAGGTTCAAATGTTCTTAGCACTATCTATAGCTTACAAAAAGCCCTGGACCTATAGTAACTTTTGCATTGCTAGATACACCCCACTTGCCTCCTGAGCTCATTGTTTCTCCTCTGAGTTCCTTGGCTCTTAAAGTCCCTGCCATGAACTTGGTCCGTTACACCCTATCCCGGCCCTTCACACTGTCTCCTATCTCAGTCTCTCTGATAGGTCTCCTATCTAGGATGTACTCCCTTTCCTGTTTGACCCCACACCTTGCATGAGTTGACCTGCATCCCTGGTGCGTTGATTGGAAAGGTGTAGACTCTGAAACCTGTAGCAACGGAGAGCTGGCAACACTTTCCATGCTTGGGGACAGCAGTTCAGCTTTCCACTTCTGGGGACCTCACTTTTCCAGTCTGTAAACTGTGTCAACCACCAAGTCTTAAACTCTTATGCTGAATATCTTGCTGCACAGTTCCTGGTTTTTTGTTTTGCTTTTTTTTTTTTTTTGCATAAAGTGTCAGTTAGGAATTAAGCAACATTGTTTGGGTATTAATAGCCATCCCAAGCAAAATATCTTTAGGCGACTGCACCATGCTGGGGACAACCATCTGTTGTGGTGATTTTCAAGATTTTAGAACATGGCGCATATTTTTATACTGCAATTCATCACGCACAGAAGTTTCACAAAACAAGAGCTTAAGATACACTGAGATTTTGCAGATTCTTAAAAAGGCTGATTACCATATTCTTAAACCAGTTTTATGAATGGCTACCTCCAGTCTGAAAAATACTACTGGACAGAGTGTCCCTTTGCCACCCTGCTGACAGATTAGTATAGTCCCCACCTACAATTATTCGTGTTGTGTACTGCACAGCTCCAGGATATCTTAAGAACAGAGAGTAGGAATACTGTAGTATCCCAGGGTTGTGCAGCGTGTAACAGTATGAAGCAGCAAATGACTTGGAAATTGTCTAAATGTCTTTATCTGTAAATTAAATTGCCACCATGTTGTCATAGTAAAGCAAGCTTTGACAAGCGCTTGAGCCTGGCCTTCTGCATTTCACATGAAGCAGATGAAAGTAGCCTTGCTTCCCTTCTGGAGTTATCAAGAAAGTTTAACAAATGGTATTGCCGTCATCGCTTCCCATTCCAGCCCCAGGTTCTGCATCCGCAGTTTCAACCAACCAACCAAGGATCCCAAATTGGGGTGGACAACAAAGAAGGGGAACCCTGGTGACCAAGTGGTTACAAATGAGATTGCAATCTGAAAGATCTGCAGTTCGAAACCACCCGCTGCCGCTGCTCAGGAGAGAGATGGGACTTTCTACTCCCTTAAGCATGTAAGGGTCTTGGAAATTCACAGGGGCAATAATGTGCTGTCCTTTTGGGTGGCGATGGGTGGGCATTGACTTTAGGGCAGCAAGATTGATGGACTTTGTTTGAGGGTAATGAAGGCAATTAGGAGTCAAAGCCATCCCTCAAAGACTGAGAAGGAGAGCAAAGAACTGTTTCCATAGTATTTACTTTGTATTCGGTCTTCTAACTAACCCAAAGATAATGAAGGCCTAGCACACTGCTGGTAAGCTTGGACTCCAACTGCAAAGTCAACAGTCGAAGCCTACCAGTTGCTCTGAGAGACTCCGTCAAGATGAACACCCCAGCAGAGTCTGTATAAGGTCAGTATGAATTGGAACCGGCTGGTGGGCTTTAGGTATTGGGTGGGTTGGTGAGGATTTAAAGCACATGAGAGGATGTGTGAGTTATTTGCAAAGATCACGCACTCTTATATAAGGGACTTGAGGATCTATGGATTGGGAGTCTACCGAGTGGTCCTGGAGCCAATCCGCTGCAGATACCAGAAGGATGACTGTATGAAGTAGAAACTACACCTTGCTCCATCATCATGACTACTGATTGGGGGTTCATTTTATCTTGGACTGCTTATGGTTTTATAAGAACTCGGTGTATTTCTCAACAACTCAGCAAGGCAAAGGAAGCCAGTTCGTGGTGGGTACTTTAATTTTAGCAATTGTATACCGAGTGCCTCCTGGGTCCCAAGCACAGTGAACCAGAGAGAGTGCAGAGTTTCATCTGCAAACAAGAACAGGAGCCCAAACATCCGCTCCAGGCTCGAGAGCGGGCTTCAGACAGCTCTGAGTTTCCCCTTTGCTTCCTAGAGGCTTGACTTTCATCGTTTGGGGGACGACAGAATAAATACATGTAAACAGAAAACCACTGGCCTGATTCGTTGCTGTTTTACTGTCTGCCCCGAATCCAATTTGTTTAAATAATTTTTTTTAAACAACAAGAAGTAACCTTGATGCTGAAATGCTGGCCGCCTTTTACTAAACAGACAGGCCTTTGTAACAACACAAGAGAAATGTCGAGCGGGAGACTTCTCTCTCAGAATGCAGGCAGCGGGAGTGGTCTCTCATCTGTCACCAGCGACCTGGGTGCCAGGTGGGGCTGGTTCTGAACTCCAGACTTCAATGAGCTCGCCTCTGCAGCGCCTCGCTAGCTGGTGAGAGGCATCTTTGAACGCAGAGGGCAAGCACTCCACATCTCATAAAGCAGCATCAAGCAAGACTTGCTGGATGCAGATTTAATTTCTTCTTTTAATGAGGAAAGGAGAAAGAGAGAGAGAGAGAGAGAACGGCACCAAAAACCTTGCCTGAGGAAGGTGTTTCCAACACAGCTGGTAAGTTGAGGTACACACACACACACACACACACAGGTTGCTACTTCTATCACCCCTATTTTTATGGGCTGTCTTACAAAATGGACCACCCTGCTGACCTCTAAGCCACCCAGGAGGATGGTACCCGTGATAAGGAATGACATCTATTTTTTAATCATTCCCAGCACCTGCCCTGGTTCCCTCCTAATTCTCGTTGGACTAGCCCTAGGTGAGGCAAAACAGTCTGGCTTTGGCTTTGAGGGTCCCCATAGGCAGCTCCATAAGTCCTAGAGCCCCAGAAGTGACCCCGTAGCCCCCCTATTGGCAGAACTCGGAGGGGCTGGCCTGCATGAAGTCCATCGCCCCCCCGGGACTGATCTCATCCAGGTGTGTGACTGCTGAGTGCAGCTCCCAGGCTCTCCCATCCAGGAAACCATTGCAGTTGATTGGCAGAAAGTCACAATGCAAAGGAAACCTGGGTGTCATTGGGGGCTTGGGACATCATGCCAGTCCCACAGAGGAGAGAAGGCTGGCCCTAGGGACCTTTTTACTACTGTCTCTGGGTTCTCGTCAGTGGGAAGGTCAGAAAACAAGGTGAGGAAGAGGAAGTGGTACAGAACTGGGAAGGCCACTGAGGCACAGGGGCACTATGGAAAGCAACACTGAGCAAGCTTTAAGACCCTGCAGGCACTTCTACTCATGGAGTTTTATGGCTTCTCCCCATGACTGTTCCCCCAGGTAGCTTTTTCCCCCTGTCCCTGATCATAGGACAATGCTGTCAAGAGAGGTAGGGGTGCCAGCTAGAACCCCCTGTACATCAAGGGCCCAGGGCAACTGAGCTGAGAGCACCTGCTAACAGCTGCCCACCCTTCATTTCCCAGCCAGCCTCCCCAAACACTGCCCCGACTCGCGCACCTTCCATGCTAGCTCTCAGCAGGCAGGCATCAGACGACCTCACGGTCCTCTCATGAAGAAAAACCAGCACCACCAGCTCTGCCTGCTGTGACCCCAACCCCCTGGGCCAAGGACCACCATGTTTCCCGCCCTTGACAGTGAGACGAACTCCCAGGGGTCTGTAAAGCACACGAGTCCATACAGAGTAAGCTGCACTCAACGGGTTAGGGAGAAGAACTGGTTCTGCCAGAGGGGTCTTGGCCATTTCCAAGTGGGTCCAAGATGGAAAGATTTCCCCTGAATGGAAGCAGAGCGCAGGGGCTGTCTCTTTGAGATTGCCCAGGGACCTCTGGTGTGAAGAGTGGCAGATCCGTCTCCTTCACCTTGCTCCCCAGATCAAGTGCGGGCGATGGAATCACGTGCTGCGTCACCTTGATCCCTTCCACGTGGAACATCCTCAAGGACACAGGAAGGCAGGGGAGAACGGTGGCCTATTTTCTCCAGGTGAATTTAAATTCATTTTGGGAGTAAGAGCACTGGGGACACTCCAGGCACCTACATGTTCCCTCAAATGATGCAGTCTAAAAACATTAAGTGATGAGCAGTACAGCCCACATTGGTACTGTCTAAATCCCAGGGTGGCACCTTCATTAACTGTGGGACCTTAGGCCCCTTTTACCTACTCTAAAAATTCTCATCAGTAAATTGGAAACAATCGTTATTTTATAAGGCTATTGCCAGGGTCACAGATCATTGAAAAAAGTCACATAGTAGGGGCTTCACAAAGCCTAGCCAGTTGCCTGATGGCCATGCCTTTAGTCCCTTCCTAGCTCTGCCCCCTGTGCCTCTTTTCCGAGGACTCTAGTTTGCTACCTTTCACTTTAGTCCTTTCCCCGGTGGCCCGATTTTGCTGGCAGGACAGACTGATTCCTTTCTAGCTACAGCAAAGGATCATTGCTGGTGTCAGTTGGGTCCTGGATGAAGATAGAGAATATCAGAAAGATATTTACCTGTTCTGTTGACTGTGCAAAAGATTCTAACAAATCATGGATAACAGTGTGTAAATAGTGGCAGTCTCCTAATCTGGTGTCAATTTGAGGATTAAGAGTGTAGGGGTTAAAAAAAAGTGTAGGGAAAAAAAGTGTAGGGGTGGAGTCTAGCCTGTCAATCTGGAGATAACCAATGAGACCTCTATGTAGGCATGACCTTCTCTTCTGAGGATGCTGGGAAATGTGATACTTCCTTCTTGGAGGTGGAAGACACTATTTCTCTCTCAGTTTATTTGCTTGCAGAATCTGTACTGACAATGCTCACTGCCTGAGACATTTGACTGAGAAGGCTGGCTCCCTGCCAGACTTCCCTGAGAATCACATAGACCTACACTGTTGCAGCAAAAAACCCAGACCTACAGAGGCCATGTGGAGATTCCTACCAACATTGAGAGGCTTACAACGTCACTGGATTCAAAGGCATTCTATCCACCTGGCTTGTGATCATACTGCATTAGGCGTCATAGCATGTGTTCTGCGGCTCTGAAGAGGACTTCGTGGATTGATATCAGACATATGGACTCATATTGGACTTATGGACTTGGACTGAACTGGGTTGGGATGCTTTCTCAATATTCCATTTCTCTTGTATATAAACATCTCCCTTATATGCATATGCGTGTTTTTGGATTTGTTTCTCTAGTCTACCCAGTCTAACACAACTGGGAATTCTGTAAGACTTAATAGTGTTCATGCAGAAATGGCAAACAAGCAGTACTTCAAACAGAATGAGACCTTAAAACCGGGAAAGGTACCCATCAAGGTTGTATCCTTTCACCATGTGTATTCAATTTATACTCTGAGCTTATAAGAGAAGAAGGTGGCATTGAGATTGGAGGAAGATTCGTGAACAACCAAAAACAGAGGTGACATAACTTTGCTTGCCGAAAGTGAAGAAGATTTGGAATACTGATTAAAATTTTAAAACTACAGGCTTCAAGGGCTGAGCCCCGGTGTCGTAAGTGGTTGAGTGCGGGACTGCAGCCCGCGGGCTTGGCGGTTCAAATCCAGTGGCTGCTGTCAGGAGCAGCACTGGGTAGCTCCCACGACCACCAGAGGGCACTGATGCCACCCACCCCGAAAAAAAGAATGCTCCTTAGAAGAGAGGCTAGCAAGATATGGTCTTACTTGGGACATGTTACCAGAGAGCCCAGCCCTTGGGAAGGACATCATAATAGGTAGAATATCAGAAAGAAAGAAAATGAAGATCTTCAATGAGATGGATTGACACCGTGACTTCAACAATGGGTTCAACATTGCCAGGACTGGAGGGGATGATCCAGGAGAGTGTTTTATTCTGTCGAGCACAGGTTTACAATGAGCAGGAACCCACCAGTCTAACACACCACCAGCTACTCTTGCAGATCTTTTCCTACCCAGACCCTGAGCCTCTTCACCTGGAGCCAACGTTTCAGAAAAAGGTGAGGGAAAACGCAGACAGCAGACTGTTTTATTTGTTCTAAACTAGAGTAGACTATGCTGGGGCAAGAATGGCGATTAACCCAAAACCAACTTCTAGTGGTTCTGAGTTAGATGACACTGGGAAACTGCTTTTCTAATTACATTTTGTTTAAGCTAACATTAGTTGCTGTCAAATCACCCCCAGCTCCTGGAAGCCTTGTGTGTGTCTGAGTGGAACTGCACTCAGAAGAATTTCAATGGCTGATTTTTTTTCAGAAGTAGGCATGGACTCAAATATCCAAACTTTGGGTAAGCAGTCAAGTGCATTGGCCATTTTGCACTATGTCCTGAGTATCTATTTATTATTGAGTATGAAAGGTGATTGCTGAAAGACTGGAGGCAAAAGCCAACCTTTGCTGCTGATCCCCTCCTCTCCTGGATCCTGCAGCAGAGGAAGCTACCAACCCTTATGCATGCAGCCCCTCTTTGGATGGTCTCCATAGATAGAGAACACGTCTTCTCTCCCCTGGCGGAGTGTTTGGACCTGCCAGGGGAAACAAAGCTGCTGCTGTGTAGCTCCTGCGCCCCCTAAAGGAATCTTGCAGCTCTTGGCTTGTGAAAAGGTGGTGGAGTGTCTGGGGGAAGGGTATTTGGCCTTTGAGTCATACCACCCCCACCCCCCAGCCACCCTCGGCCTCCTGCTGGCCTTGCCCAAGACCCACTGAAGTACTATTTTTATCCTGATGAACAATAGTGCTAAAATGTCTTCTGACTTGGCAAGACACAAAATTTAGGTGCTGGGAGAGATACTTCAATTTCAAGCTTAAAGATTACTTTGGGTCCCCTAGGACTCAGAAGCAATTTAGAGCTGAGACCCTGAACAAGAGAAAGGTTAGAAGATTAAGACCAACTGCTGTTTTGATAAATGGTTGGTAATTGCCCATATCCGCAATTATACACTGGCACATAATTTCTTTTCCGCTACCTTTCTCCTCTCCTGCGTCCCATCAGGATTGATTCGGAAGGAGCCCACCTTGATCTTCTTCTGGCGAACCCTGGTGACATCATATTCCACCTCGTCCATCAGGGCCCTGCATGCTAACCAAGACACAAAACATGCTGGCGTGAGACAGGAGAAGAGGAGGCATGCAGAGGCCAGGGAAGCCGACTCCTTTCGGCACCATGTCTGGCAGTGGCCATGAGCATTGTCTATACACTCTACAAATGAGAAGGGACTCATCCTCTGACCGCTGGGTTGCAAGCAACAGCGTGCAGAGTTCTCAAAGATCGCTGTGCTCAGACTATTTCTCTTCCTATACTTTTCCTGCATGCTCTTTTTTTTAGCCGTACGTCTGTTTCATATTTTCATTTAAAACATATGCCTTTTAAAAAGACTAAACGAGTTGTGCCTGGGATCTAACAGAGATCCTGAAGCTTCACTGTGGTGCATGATGCTGTGCAGTGCTGACATACATGCTTCTGTGATGCTGGGAGCCATGCCTAGTATTTTGAGACCCGGCGGGGTCAACCATTGTGGATAGGTTACAGTGGTGCTTCCAGATTCCTTAGCTTCCAGGCGAAGAGGGAAGGCTTGGGAATTGACTTCCAAAACTCAGTGGGCGACAACAGAATGTTCCTGATAAAGCATTAGATGAGACCCTTAGGGTGCATTCATCGCAGCCCTATTGGACAGGCTCAAACTGCTGCCCCTGGGGGTTTCTGAGACTGCCACTCTTCAGGGGAGCAGAAACCCTCGTCTCTCTCCCATGGAAGACTGGTGGGTTGGAACTGCTGACCTTGCAGTTAGCAGCCCAAAGTCTAACCCCTGAACCACCAGGGCTCCTGGGTTGGAGGCACTCAAAACACACGACTATGAACACAAGCATGCCAATGACCGTGAAGAGGATGCAGGGCGGGGCGATGTTCCATTGGGCTGTGCAGGGTGTGGCCATGAGTCAGAGGCAACGAGATGGCAACAAGGAGACTAAAGGGGAAAGGTCCTTGTCGCACTGCTTTTCTTACTGCTCACAAAGAAACCTTCTTGATACGTTTAAAGTTAAGGTTTAGACTGAACCAAAGTCTAAATTTGGGGGCCATGAAGCTTTATCCTATTAACATTCATTCTTCCCTTCGCTCTTCCCACAAGGTTGCCCAGTCAACCTTGTTGTTGGGAATCATTGTCCTGGAGACGTCAACTCACTGTGACCCCCATATACAACGGCACACAATATGGTCTGGTCCTGTGCCACCCTCACGACGGTTGGCACATTTGAGT
Organism: Nesogale talazaci; assembly: GCA_004026705.1. Lineage (NCBI taxonomy): Eukaryota > Metazoa > Chordata > Mammalia > Afrosoricida > Tenrecidae > Nesogale > Nesogale talazaci. Next base: position 21,703 of record PVJH01018368.1, on the reverse strand, counting down.
GCATTGTGATGGCTGTGGGTGGTCTGTCTCTTCCAACATACATGCTCATCTTCCAGAGCACTGTCCTGTTGTGACCCACAGGATTTGCTTGTTTCTTTCTCCCAGAAGTAGACCACCGAGGCTAGTTTTTAAGCTAACTTTCAGAAAAGCATGAAGACTTTGTACCTAATTCATCTTACCTGGTAAGTCTGCTGAAACCTGCCCACCATGAGTGACCCTGCTGAAATACCAGTAGCGCACCTCCTAGCATTATAGCAACACAAGACACCAATGGGAGAGAAGCTGACAGGTGGGGAGACAGGTAGGGAGACGAACTGGGGTATGACTATAGGGATCCGACTCTCAAATGTACAATGTTCATGGAAGTGATACTTCCAACAGGAGTCTCACTCATTTAAAAGGAAACCAATTTGGCGTGTCCTGTCTATCCTGTGGGCTGGAATATAGGCATCGTAGGACCATGACTTTGACCTTGCACATGATGACACAACCTATGGAGTGTTGGAGAAACAGAGTGAGAAGAACCTTAACTCCTGAATGGCTCCATGAAGCAACACCGCCCCCCCCCACCACCACCACCAAATTGAACCAAATGAGGCAAAGCTAAGTATAAATCTTGTTCCCAAAAACAGTAACAGAAACCTTGCTGCCTTCCAGCCGATTCTGACTCACCTCAACCCCATGGGACAGGGGAGAACCGCCCTTGTTGATTTCAGAGATGAGAACTCTTTCTGAGAGTAGAAATTCCCAGCCTTCCTTGACGGAGCAACTGGTGGTTTCAAACTGCTGTCGTCCAGGTCAGGAGCATAAAGAATAACTAATATGGCAACAGGGCTAGCCAGGGTACTATTGAGTCTCTGATTTGGAACAAAGTACTCTTTAAAGATCCAGAATATAAATGTTGGCCCTATCTATCTGACACCATCTTCTGTGTTAATTTTATTATATATCAACCAGTCATAGCCAAGGTCATAGCCTATGTTGCTTACGGTAAGAGGGAAGTCTAATAAAGACCATAGCATACTGTCAGGGTGCTCCTAATACGATTACTGGCCAGGAAGCAGACCAAGTACCCTAAGTGTTTGCTGTGTGTCATGACTTGTACTCATTATAGGCCAGGACCAGCCAGGCTACTCTCATCTTCACTTCACAGATGGGGTGTAGAGAGCTTATGCCACTTCCCCCAAGTTTCAGGAGTTAAACAGTGAACATTAAATCAATGTACACTTAGAATTCTGCATTAAGAAGCCCCCATATCAACAAACAGGACAGAGAATCGAGCAAACGTGATTCCACCCTATCCCAGACATGTGACTCTCAGTAGTTGGTTGCTGTCCTATATGATGACCCCACCTGGTACAAGTAGTTCATGTGCTGCACTGGTACCCAAGAGGCTGGTCGTTTGTGTCCACCCAGGGATGCCGCAGAGGAAGGACCTGATGATCAACTTCTGAAACATGAGCCATTAAAACCTGTGTGAAGCACAGTTCCACTCTGACCCAAGGGGGAATCGCTGTGGCTTGTGGTAGACCCAGTAGCAACTGGTTATTCGGAAAAGATGAAATGCAAGTCTTGATGCTTGTCTGTCTACATCCCCAAGCACTCTGACAAAAGAACCTGTGTCCCAAAGGCCACCACCAGTTAAAGCAGGAAGGTCTGCTGGCCATGTTGTCAGAGCTGTGGAAGATCTTACGTTGTCACTGAGCCCATCCATGGCAGAGCTTACCCATCTATGCTTAATGCTGTGTGGCTGAGTCAGGCAAAGCTGCCTCCAACCACCACCATCCCTTTCTTCCTTCACAAAATGACTTTAGCCACATACTCAGCCACTCTGACTAAACACTACATTCCCAGCTCCTTTGCTGCTTGACATGGCCATGCCGCACAATTCGAGCACCAAAGTGTTTCCAGAACCTTCCCCAGGAGACAACTGGTCCTGCCCTTGCCCTGCTCCTCCACTTCCTTTATCCCACTCCTGAAAGCCTGAATGTGGTAGGTCCCTCTTCGATCATTCGGACCAGGCAACATTTCTGAGAGAGGGACTGGGTCCCCAGGGGCTGTTTGAGTCCATCCAGGACCGTTTCCCTGCCAGCTTGGGCAGCGTTCCTCCATCCTTTATACCACTCTTATTTTGAGTTACTACACTCGAAGGTCACCCTAAGCCTCCAGGATTGGAATCAGGAAGAAAGGTCCCATTTCCTTCCTAATGAGACGGAGCCAACACATCCTGGGGATTGGGACCCTGGAGGGTAGCAGGCAGACCCATAAGCACAGTCTATGGGGCTTTGCTAGGTGTTGATGGCCCAGCAAGGTGGCAAGGGGCCTGTCCTGGGAAGACACACACACACAAAGTGGTCATATTACTGCTGAGCATAGGGTTCATTGAAGATCTTGGAAATGACCCCAAACAGGTGTGGCATTCAAGGCAGTGCAGTGTTAGGCAATACAAGTGGGGAGAGGAAGAGACGACGATGGGAGTTTCTATCATCCTCCTGCCCAGGTGAGTGGGAGGATATCATGGAAATGATCTCTTGGGCACAAAGAACACAAGAGTTGGTTCAAAGGAGGCTGGCGGCCCCAGCCTGCAGATACGCAGCGGCAGGGCTGTGAAGCTGTTTGTCAAGAAGCATCTAGCCACCTGGGAGGGCAGCAGCAGGCTGGGTGGCAAGGTTACCTGTCAGTCAGGCACTGCCAGGAATGCTGATGGCCACAGGGCCCTCACACAGGGCAGTGGGCTGTGATGAAGTGTAGGGACCTGGCTTCCAATCCAGCCTCTAGGCTCCATTAGCTTTATCTAACTGGTGAACACAGAGTTTTCTCTTCCACAAAATGGGAATGTGTCCCTTTGGTGCAGCGTGAAGATCAAAGGAGCATTGAAGAGACCCAGCCCAGCCCTTAAGTTTCTTGGTTACTTTCCTTCTCTCTTCTATCTGGACTCTTGGAGCTTTCTTGAAATTCCTGCCTCTGTCCGGTTTGTATGTCCTGAACCTCCTATGTCCCTGAGATTCCCTATGCTCCAGGTCAACTTTACTTCCAGATCATGCAATCCACATTTCCAATGCCAGCCGGAAACAGGATCGTCTCTCCATAGTTCACCTTGCTTGATAGACTAGCTTAGATTTTCCTAGCTCTCTTGTGCCTCACCAGGCTGGACTTCTTTGAGCCTGTCTACTGACTGGGTTCATAGATTGCTGTCCGGTTTCTTTGGCTGGTCCGAGGGCTTAAAAAGCAGCAAGACAGGACAAAGGCGATGTCGCTCAAAGAGGCTGTGGAGTTCAGTGGCTGCATCCACTAAACTGCACAGGCCCCGGACCTGCCATGTGTACTATGTGAGAGGACTGGGAGGCATGGGGGCAGAAGGACCCCAACACAGGCACCGTTTCGGAAAAGGAGATGACATCCACAGAAGGGCAGGGGAAGGTGCAGCAGAGAGAGGCAGGGAGCAGCTATAGGTTGCCCTAATCCCCCTCAGAGAGGGGGCACCACCCACTGCTAGCAGGGCTCCCACAGATCCTCTGTGGTCAAACCCTGCGGAGACCATACCCCCAACCAGTCAGCCCAGGGCTCATGAGAGAGCCACGCCCAATGAGGCCAAGTCTGATACGGCCATTTGAGCTCCAGAATTTCTCTGTGGAGTGAGCCAGACTGTCTAATCCGCCCTCTGCTCAAGCCCGCTGACTCCTCTCCTTCGGAAGGACACCTCCTCCCTGAGCAGCCTCCTGCACACCAAATGCCATTGCAGATTCTGATTCCTGTGACAGGGCCGAAGGCAGAGAGCCCCCAGGGACTTCCAGAAACCCCGTGGTACCCACCCTGCACCCCAGCAGGACTGAAGGGGGCAAGTGCTTCCCAGAGAACATGCCTGGCTCTCCTCTTCTCTGGTATCTGCAGCTAGGAGCCGCAGCCCTAAGGGCAGGAAGGGTGCACTGTGGGAAGGGTCAAGCCAGGGGCTCCCCAGGGAGGGCCTCCAAGATAGTCGAACTTAGCAGGCTGCCAGGTTGGCGCTGCCTGGCTTCCCCACGGAGTGTGGCTCTATGAGAAAAGATAATTTCACATTTCTGCCCCAGGTCACAGAGCAAGTTAACAGAGTCACATCAGCGACCTGGGTCTCTGGATTTCGAGTCCAGCATTAATTTAAATGTTAATCTGAAATCTTCCCTTAAATCACTGGAGTTTAGAGTTTATTAGACCAGCCAGCAGGAGTGGAGCAGCGGCAGGAGATTGGCAGGTCACATTCCTGCCAGAGGGCAGGCCCTCCTCCCAGCTGGGCCCTGCACGAGCCTTCGCCATGCCATGCCGCCTGCCTCGCATCCTCTCTGTCGCCTTCTCTTTCTTGGAGGGAGATTTGGAGACGGAGAAAGATGGCGGCCGAGGTCAGGGCAGAGTGCGGGAGCCATCTCCCAGTGGCTGGGGAGAGTATCAGGCAAGGCAGGCATCCCATAACTGGTCATCCAGCTGTGACAAGGTTGATTTCCAACACCTGGGGGATTCTGCCTGCTCCATTGGGGAACTGTGTTCGGTAGGGCTTTCAATGGCTGATATCCTGGAAATAATTCTCAGGTTCATTCTTTTGAGGCACCTCTGAGTAGACCCGAACCTCCAACCTTTCGGTTAACAGCCAAGCGTATTAAGTCTTTGCCCAACCCAGGGTCTCCCATGACATCACACAGTGGTATTAGTTGCCCTTGAATCTGTGACTCTATACACTGTGGAACAAAACACTGCCCAGCCCCTCGCCACCATTATGATTCATATGGGTTTGACTGGCTGGTTTTTAGAAGTAGGTCACCAGGCCTTTCTTCCTAGTCCATCTTAGTCTGGAAGTTCTGTCAAAATTCGTTCACTATGACCCAGTTTGCAGAAGGCTACAGGTGACAGTGGAAGTCCCACACCCATTGACAGGGTCACCACATGGATGAAGCCAGTGGTGTCTGACTACGGTGGAGATATGTGAGGCGCCATGCTATCAGACAGAGAGCATTGCAAAGTTGATTGTGGCAGATGTAGTTAGGCTACAATGGAAGACCTTATCATTTGAGCTTCCTTTGGATCCATTTAAATGGATCCTTTGGAAAAGAGCCCTGGTGGTGTAGTGACGATGAATTAGGCTACTAATTGTAAGGTTGGAAGTTTGAAGTCATCAGACACTCTGTGGGAGAAAGACGAGGTTCTCTGCTTCCAGAGAGTTACAGTCTCAGAAATCCATCTCAGCAGTTCTATTCCACCCCATAGAGTCCCTCTGGGTAGGCATCAACTTGATGTCAGAAATTCTGGTTCATTTTTCTCCAGCATAGAAGGAAAGAAATGTACCATGGAACCACTCCCTTCCCTGTGATCTCTCTCACAGGCCCCCTGTAGCTGAGTAAATTCCAGCATATGGTGACCTGTAGGACAGAGGAGAACGCCCCCACAGGGTTTCCAAGGCTCTAACGTTTTCAGAAGCAGACTGCCACACCTACCTCGCAAGGAGAACCTGGTGGGTTTGAACCCTTGACTTGGCAGCTGAGCACTTTAATCACCATGTCACCAAGGCTCCTATGACATCACATGAAACAAAACAAAAAGCGCAAACCACTGCCTCCTAGTCGATTCTGACTCAAAGCCATCCCATACAGGGTGCCAGTAGTGTAACGCTATCCTGGGAAAGACCACCTCACCTTGCCCCTGGAGATCACTCGATGGACTTGAACCAGCCTTGTATTTAGCAACCCAATGCCTAACTCAGTGCCACCAAGACCCCCAGCCCCCCAAAACAAACCCATTGCCTTTGAGCTCATTTAAACTTAGTGACACTATGCCCTTTAGGGCTTCCAAGACTATAAAACTACCCTAAGTGAGCTGAGCCCCGGTGGCGTAGTGGTTGTATGCAGGACTGCGGCCCACTGGGACGGAGGTTCAATTCCCGCTCACAGGAGCAAAGGCTGGGCCTCCTACTCCCACCACCAGGGCAGTGATGCCTTAAAAAAAAAACTACCCTAGGCTTGCCATAATTGCTTGGCTGCTCATAGCAGATCCCCTCATGAAGTTGTTTACATTATATTAGATCATATCAGGAGAAGGGCTTCTACCAAACTGACCTGGTCATATTGACACAAAATATCTACAACAGCCTCATCCTTCTTCCACCGAATGGCTCGTGGGTTTGAACTACCCACCTCATGGTTAGCGACCCAACATGTAAGGCAAAGCATCACTAGAACTCTTAGGCTAAAATTGGCCAAGAGGAGAGGACACAACTCACTCCTACCACCACCCACTGCCATCCAGTCAATTCTGTGTCATAGCAACCCCTAAGTAGGGTTTGTGTGACTGTCGATCTTTATGGGGGCTGACAGTCTCATCTTTCTCTGCTGGAGTGGCTTTCGTTGAACTGCCAACTTTGTGGCTAGCAGCCCAACACTTGCCTCAGTGCCACCAAGACTCCTTATTTACATAACAGGAATCAGCAGATGCTGGAAATGAGTGGTCCCCTGGCCCACTTTTCATGGTCATGTTGTTAACCCTTCATCAGCACAGCACAGCTTTCTTCACAGGGCTCCCATGGTACTGGACTTCACTAGAGCCTAAGGAACCATCAAATGTTCTGGCATTTGCTATTTTCAAGGCTGTAAGCAAAGCACAAGGGCATGACAGAGGAGTTAGTCAGAGTCCATGCTGTCAAGGGTGCTTGTGTTTAATTGAGGATGATGGGAGAACTCATCCTTTGCAAAAAGGAACTAATAGAGCTTCAAAAGTTAGCTCACTGGGCACCTGGATTACTCTTGACCTCTGTAGTGAATGAAGATCCTGGGCCCACCTGGGTCCACAGACAATGCAGACTTTCCTCTAAAGTCTGTGAGTCTAAAAACAGAGAAGACTGTTGCATTACCCTAGGAGCTGCGAAACCTATAGCTTCCTGGGTGATAGTGATGAATACTTTGGGTCAGGGGATCTGCCAGTGGAAATGGCAGCCACTGGAGTTCTTACTCGTTGAGCCATGGAAGCATCGTGAGACCAGCAGGGAAAGCATTAAACAGTATGGAGGAAGGCCAAGCAATGTGACTGTGAAGCCTCCCTGTAGTTCTTTTCACCGCCGGGCTGACCCAGGGTTAGCCTGGCCTCTCCAAAAGAGATAGAAGAGCCATGCATGATCACGCAGTACACAATAGAGGTGGGCCGAGCACCAGTGTCTGCTGGTCAGGAAAGAGCAAAACCAGAAAGTCAAACTAACTGCCAACACATAGTGACCCCACAGGACAGAGTATAATTGCCCCTGTGAGTTTCTGAGATGGTAACTCTCTGTGGAGTAGAACATTCCATTTTTCTCTCTTAGAGGGCCTGGGGTTTCAAACTGCCGTGCACAGCCAAACACGTAGCCACTCTGCCACCAGGGCTTTGCCCTTCCCCCAGTGGAACAGATCCTTTCCTTCTTTTCTTCCTCCCTTCCTCATCTGGCCATGTGTTGAGCCAGATGTGAAAGAACAGTGGTGAGTAGACAGAAAGGGGCTACCCTCACGGGGTTTACAATTTAGGTGGGAAGCCAGCCCGAACAAGCTAAGAGCTGGGTGCTAGAAGGCAGCAGGAAGAAATGTTATAATAGGTACAACAATTGGGGGGAGGGGGTGTCTCAGAGAAAGCCTCCCCGAAACAGTGACGTTTAAGCAGAATCTCAGGAAGCTACAGGAGTTGGCCAGGGTGAAACTGAGACAGAATTGTTCTGGGAAGATAGCAGCATGTGTCAGTGGGAAGAGGTGAGGTGGAAGATGATTCGACCTGTAGGAAGACATGATTATAAAATCAAGTATTATTTTTCACACTCAGTTCCATCTCCTAAGTAGTTTTTATATGGTCACTTGCAACAGCAGCAGCACCATTTTTAAATGGCTAGCTAACATTCCTTATCCTTATTTTTTCTCCGTGTGCTAAATTGTTACGAATGTTTGAGAAACATTTAATTTACCAGCTTTCTTCATGTGCAGCAAGCATGCCTTCTCAAGGTGACCTGGGGCATAATTGGATTTCACTCATTAAGTCGTTCAACCAATATTTAAGCATTTATTATCTTCTGGCCAGAGCCCTTGGCTGGTGTCAGCGGTGAAGGTGTTCAACTGTCCACGACAAAGTTGTAAGTTCAAGTCCACCTACAAGGGATTCCAGAAAAATGACTGCTGAAAACCCTCTGAGCACAGTTCTACCCGGACACACATGAGTTTCTGAGTCCTCGATTAGAGTAAGACTGTCACTGTCAAATGGCATCCAGTCAACTTGATCTCACAGTGACGCCATGTGACAGCCTAGAACCGCCCCACAGCTTTCACTCAACTGAGATCTTGAAGGAAGCAGATGCCCAGGTCTTGATCCCACATAGCCAGTAGATGGGTCATACTTTCAGTGAGCAGCCAAGTATTTAACTATTTGGCCAGCAGAGCTGAAAGTCCTAGCCACAATCCTGCTTGGAGTATACAGAGACAAGGGGGAGGGGGGGGCAGTGACAGTTTAACAAGGGAGAACTTCACAGTCATTTCTCTTGATCCCATCTTGAAGTAGAGTTGAGACCGCTACCTCAGGTCTTGCCCACCCAGTGACTTGCTGTGACTAATATGATGTGGTAGAAATGAAGCTGTGCACCACTCCGAGAAGCCTTGCAGCTTTGCCCTCGTGGAATGCCAGTGAAGAGGGATGCGTGCCCACAGAGAAAGAGGACAAGCTCAAGCCGGCGTCAAGGCCCAGACATGTGCGTGCGGCTGTGCAAGACCACAGCTGCATGGGGAGCACAAGTGAGGTCAACAGAAAAACCACCCTGGTTGGCTCACTGGAATCATGAGAAACGACCAGTTGAAGTTTTAAATCACTGAGTTTGGGGCTGGATTACACAGCAGTTGGTAGCTACTGAGAATGCATTTGGCCTTTGAGGGTAGCCTGGGCTGGGGGTGGGGGGGCAGTTCTCTAAGAAAGCAGTGACTGGATGAGACTTGAAGGATGAGCAGGCATTTAACCAGAGAAGCGGGAAGGGAACAAGGCTCATGGGAGATGGCACAATGTCTGTAAAAGACATACTGGTGGAAATACGCAGTGAGGACTAGGAAGACAATTTTTAAAAATAGCCAGCCGACCTGGAGAAAAAGGAGGGGGAAGCATGCGGGTGGGACATGGCTGAGTCGCTGGGAGGGGGGCAGACCTGGTTGAGGCATGTTGGAATGACATCCGAATTTTAAGTGACATGGATGCCACTGCAGTATTTTAGGGCAGGAACGACTTGAGATTTGCCTTTTTATGATCTTTTCCGCGAATGTTAGGAGAGTCAGCGAGTAGAGGGAATCAGGTATGTGAAGGCGCACTGGTGCAAAGCCTACTGCAGTATCCAAATTAGAGAGACTGTGACTTGGATTAGGAGAGAGAGGGGCAGACTCATTCAAGTATTTAGGAGCCCTGGATCAATGGAGTTGGCAGTGCATTGTATACACAGTATGTATATGGTATTCAGTTCACTGTATAGCAGACATCATGCGTTGTCTCCCAACCACCATTGTGGCCCCATGTTCTTATTTATTTTAGGAAGTCTGCTAACCTTGAGGTAGGTAGTTCACACCTCCCAGGTGCTTTGTGGAAGAGAGACCAGGCTGCCTGCTCTCATAAAGATGCCCAGTCCCAGAAATGCTCGGCATCAGAATTTGCTCAAAGGCCAGGGGTGCTAGCTTGTCTGAGTAAAATGCTGTTATGGATTCCATTCTCGGCAGCCATGTGTGTTCATGTAGGGCGGCTCCTCCCTGGTTTAATTCAATCAGAGGTATCCCAGTCCCCTTGCCGATGGATTGGTCTGGCATGCATGTGTGACATGACCATGACCAATGAGAAATGAAGGGAAGCTCGTAGGTGAGGGTCTAGATAGGTGTTTTCCTCTTTTCTAAAATGGAGACAGACTTCAGCGTTCCAGTCCTTCACCCCATCCAGCAGACTTCCTCTGACATTCTGAACCAGCAGGTGTCACAAGCCCTGGTCTAACCAATCACTGGAAATCAAACCATTATGTTTGACTTACAGCAATTGCATGTGCCTTTTGGGGCTGGGAAGTGTCCACCCTGTCCCATGATGCCTGAATAAAAGAAGGGTTCTGTTAGCAAGAATATGCCTGCCCCAGAGAGAGATGGACACTGTCTTTACTCTAGAATAGTCAGAGCTGGGCAGTGATTCAGAGAGTCAGCAGGTGGGAGTGGGGGAGTGCTGGGAAGAGGAGGTTCCACCAGCTGGTGCTGAAACAAAACACAACCAGAGGCTCTGACAAATACCATCAGGCCATTAATCTCCCCTCCCCTCACACATCACCAAGGCAACCCATCCGAGTAAGGGACTCCCCATTGAGTTTTAACCCAAATTACATTTTCCAGGTCTAAAATCAGAGTCACTGTACAAAGAAGAACTCATTCTAATCATCTTAAAGTGTTCTGGATGAGGATTGGAAGGCAGAAAGAAAAAGTTCGTAAATAATATTATATAAATGAACAAGCAAAGCCTGGCTATTTGGAGCCTAAACCATGGGCATTTTTTACCCCATAGTCTTTTAAGAACAAGAAGGAATAACACAAACTAATACTGGGATGTGGTGGTGGCGATTTTCCAGGGAATATCCATTTCACTATAATTTTACTCTACCACTTGTCTTTAAGGTTCACAATAATGGCCTTCACTGCCATTCAACCCTCCATTATTCTTTCTTTTAGTCAGAGAATTCACATTTGTATATTCTTTAAATGTTTTCACCCTACCCTCCTTGAGTATTAAAGTTTGCCTATATAAAACTCCCTACAGCCTTAAGAACCATTCTAGAACAAGTTGGTTATCACATGCCTGGTTTTTGCTGTTTTCACAAAGCATGGGGCAGAGCTAGTTTGTGTGGTTTCTGCCCCTCGGGCCCTTGTCAGATAAAACCACCTCTTATGTGATTATAGATTCTCCAGGAGAGTCAACCCTCCAATGATCCCTGGGAAGCTGGAGAACCACACAAAGTAAGAATAGCCTCCTGTGCTTGCTATTAAAAGAGAGCCCTGGCTCGGGGGCTAAGCGCTCAGTGGCTAACAGGATGATCATGGTTCCAACCCATCAGTCTGCTTCCATCAAGACCACAGCCCTGAAACCCCAGGCACAGTTTTACAGGGTCCTTCCTGTAGGGTCGTGTTATGAGTCAGAATCGACTCCACGGCAACAGGTTGGATTGTTTGCCAGGCAGCGTGCTAACAAGAAGACACTGCTGTCATCATTCCCATTCAGTGCATGCGGAGACTGAAGGGAAGAGCCTCGCTTCCGATTCTCCAGGGATGCAAAACCAAGATTCGAAAGCAGGTTTGTCGCACGTGTGTGCTTCAGCAGCTCAGCAAAATGCCTTCTGTCTAGGGAGACATGATCGCAAATCTTTGAGGGATGGGATAGTTGACCTGCAGACAGTTTCTGATGGACTGCTGCTGATTGGAATGATCAGTGGCTGCATTTTTTGGGTATTGGATCATTGGGACTTTCTTCCCAGGCACCTCTGGGTGGACTCCAACTTCCAACATCAGTCAGTAGCTGAGCGCTTGAACTTTAAGACCCAGAGACTCCTTCAGTCTACAAGGGTGAGAACATCTGAGTAACACTAAAAAAATGTTTTTTTAAAAATCTTAGTCTAGGCTTTGTAGAAATGCCCATGAAGTCCCTAATCATTTCTATTGTAAAAGGCCTGGTGATGGGGGAGGAAATGTCCCTGCAAATGTATATGAGTTCTAATAAACAGATCAAGAAATAAGCAGGCCTCATCGCTAACACAGTGAGTGCAGCTGCGGCGATTGACGCACTCTACAGCTTCCAACCCATCAAAAGGAATCTTGCCGACTCCAGTGGACTAGCACACCCTCTCCGCCTCGGCAGAAAATGATTTCCTAATAAAGTGTCAAAAGATACCAAAGTCAGTTCCAACTAAAATCATGACTCGCCTGCCTGAGGGAAGGCCTCTGGCTCCTCTAGGAGGAAACTGAGGAGGAACCTTAGTCAGCGAAGCCCATTCAGGTGTGTTGGCTCGTTAGGAAAACCAGCATTTCAAGAGGAGTGACAAAAGCTCCTCTTGGAAGGAGGAGGCTTGATTTCCTCTGCGGGAGGAGGCCCACCTGTAGCACAACAAAGCGAGAAGAAGAACCCTCGAGTCCCTGATGGCTTCTCGCCACTTCGGAGGCGACACAGTCTCTCTCACAAGACTGTCCATTTTAATCTGTTCGGGCCCAGACACAGGTGCAGGCTGGCATGCGCTGGGGTTTATGCGCTATTTAGCAGACCACTCAATGTCCCTGTCATCTCTTGCATTAACATCGATTAAAGGGGCCATAGTCTCCATGACAGGGTCCCTGATCCAGGCTGACAGGTGAACTTCCGGTCAAAATGTCACGATCGAGTCACATTCCAACACATCTCAAATGAAAGACCAAACTCGGTGTCCTCTACTGAGTTGAATCCAGGACAGGGTCGAACTGCCTCTGTGGGTTTCGGAGACTGTCACTCTTTATGGAAGGAGAACGCTTCCTCTTTCTCCTATTGAGCAGAGGGCAGTTTCAAACCCTTGACCTTATGGTTAGCAGCCCAATGCATAACCCACGGCACCACCAGAGCACCACATATCCCCAAGGCCACATCAAAAATTGATCAATTGTAGCAAGGCAGGGCTGAGGGAAGGAACAAGGAGAAAGCAGATAGTGAAAGAGGAAGGAGTCATACGGGCCCCGGGTTCAACCATTTTGAAAATACCCAAATCAGTCCTGGAGTGGTGCATACCGCTTATTTCAAGGCCCACGTGAACACTTATGCTGACTGCATGATCCACAATTGCCCTAAGGTGGAAACCGCTTAAGCGACCATCAATAGATGCCTGAATAGACAATGAAATAAAGTGAATAGACAATAGACAATAGAAATGAAACTGACAACATGCACTACCATTGGATGAACCTTCAAAACATGATGCTGCATGCATAAGTTAACCATAAAAGAACAAGTGGTGTACACTTCCATCGATACGCATCTGTCCACCTAATATGGACAAATGTGCACAAACAGTAATTATAACTTCTACTATCCATTTCCAATAGGTTTTCATCACCCCAAAAGATTTTCCTTCTCCAAACAGGAATTAAGTACACCTTCAGCCATTCACTCCTCCCTTCAGCCCCAAGCAACATCTCTTTCAAATGTCTGCTTCTTTTAAAAGAAGACTTTAAGATCCTAGATCTATTCTTTCTGATAGCTGGGCACCATGAACTTTCTCCACCATGTTTGTGACCACATCCATGTCTTCAGTGATCTTTTCAGGTGGGCACATATTGTGCAGGGTCACACCATAAGAACTAATTGCTCTTAGATTAGGGCTTCTAATTAGCGTGAGTTCAAAATCCATTCACATAGCTAAGGTTCATATGTGCCCCTGATCTGCATTAGAGGCAGCATGATCAGCTTCTTGAGAGATGATCTCGGTATCCTGCAGGGGACATTTGGTCATTCTAGTCATAGTCTCTTTAACATAGCCAATGGCATAGAATTTAAATAGCAGTGAGGAAAGGAAATGGGCATATAGATTGTGCTTGTGCTTGTCAAATTGGATCGATTCTAGCTCACAGTGACCCTATGTACAATAGAACAAAACATGGCTCAGGCCTGTGACATCCGCACAACTGTGCTTACACTAGAGCCATGGTTGCAACCACTGTGACAACCCATCTTGTTGAGAGTCCTTCATTTTTTTTCTGTCCCTCTGGTTAACAAGCGTGATGTCCTTCCCCAGGGACTGGCCTCTCCTGACAACATGTCCAAAATACCCGAGACAAAATCTTGCCATCCTTGTCCTGAAGGAGCATTCTGGATGTACTTCTTCCAAGACAGATCTGTTGAGTCTTTGACAGTCTGTGCCATTTTCAATATTCTTAGCCAGCACCATCATTCAAATGCTGCCATTCTTCCGTCGCCTTCTTTATTCGATGTCCAATTTTCACATGCACGTAAGGTCATTGAAAAGATCATGGCTTGGGTCCAGCATACCTTAGTCCTCAAAGGAACATCCTTGCTTTGCAACCCTTTAACAAGGCCTCATGCAACAGATTTACCAAATTAAATATGTCTTTTGACCTCTTGACTTTCACTTCCATGAGCATTAATTGTGGATTCAAGCAAGACAAAATTGCTGACAACTTGAGTTTTTTCTCTATTTATCATGTCATCTATTAGTCCAGTAGTGAGCATTTTTGGTATTTTTAATGTTGCGTCGAAATGCACACTGAAGGCTATAATCCTTGATCTTCATCAGCAAGTGCTTCAAGTCCTCCTCACTTTCAGCAAGCAAGGCTGCATCATCTGCATATCATAGGTTGTTAATAAGCCTCCCTCCAATCTGACGCCACATTCTTCATCATATAATTCAGCTTCTTTGCTTACAAATTGAGTAAGTATGGTGAGAAAATAAAACCCTGATGAACACCTTTCCTGATTGTGAAACACACAGTAGATCCTTGTTCTGTTCATGCACTTGGCTCTTGATCTATGCACAAATTCTGCATGGGCACAAGGAAGTGTTCTGGAATTCTGATTCCTCTCAAGACTATGCACAGTTTGTATAGTTCACATGGTTGAATGCCTTTCTATAGTCAATAAAGCACAAGGAAACATCTTTCTAGGAGTGTCTGCTTTTAGCAATGATGTCCTTTGTTCCACATCTTCTTCTGAATCCAGATCAAAGTTTAATCGACTGAACGCTGCTTAAGAAGACAATGAGAATTTGATCCAAGACAAACATTTCAATGAGGCTCATTCACTAAGGCAAACCTATGACCACAGAACTGAGATGCCACAAGAAGCAAAGAAAATATGAAAATAGTAAATAGATGTTGGCCTTAAGATGCCAATTATTGGACACCCTGAAAACAAGGACTCTGAAGCAAAATTCAATGATCTCAAAGTTCCAGGTGTTGAAATAGAAGTTTTCAGTTTCTTCTCACCTTAGAGTTTTCCAGCTGTAAGTCCAAAGGAGTATTTCAGTCCTTTTCATATCTGGAACAGATGTGTTTCAGGTGAAATTGTCTACTTAGACTGGTTTCCAAATTAGATCCTTCCAATGGGGTCTATGAAGAATGCAGTACATCTCCAAAAGCCACACTTAAAGTCCAGGTAGCCTATTGCACAATGCCTGGTCTGCCAAAGGCTGGAAGGAAAAATTAGTCAAAAATGCATGATTGGCAACTTCATACAGTGCAGATTCCCCAACTGGGGGGTCTAGGGAAGTGATATTACCCAAGGACAGGCTGCACTTCCTAGTTTACCCATTTGCAAAAGAGACCTCAATGGACATATGGACATATTCCCCCGCTCTTCTGGTCAAAAGTTACCATTGAAGTTCACTGAACACCGACTACTGTACGAATGTTTATTAACCTGGTGTGCCTGTAGGACTATGCTATTTGGAAGAACTATTTTGGTCCTTTCTCACTCCACACTAAATGAAAAACGGATCCCAGCTGAGGTGGGGCCTCTTTGGAAGAAATGATTCATATGTTTGTTTGTTTATTGATAGTCAGAGATTGTTTTACTGGAAGCTCTAACAGCTCTTACAACAATCCACACATCAATTGTATCAAGCATATTTATATCCATGTTGCCGTCATCATTTTCCAGACATTTACTTTCTATTGAGCCCTTGGTGTCAACTTCTCTTGTTTCCCTCCCTCCCTGACTCCCACCTTTGTGACCCCTTGATACATTATAAATTATCATTATTTTCATATCTAAGAGGTGGTTTTTAAAATGTACACATCAGGGAGTGCTAAATGCTGCATCGGCATTAGACAGACATGTCCCAGCATTGCTTGGGAGACCAGAAGGAAGGATCAGACGATGTGAGACAAGACTGCCTTGACCGCAGTGGTCTCGTTCAGTAACTGTGCTTTCATTATTGAGTTTCTCCCTAGGGCTTTCCATGGCTAAATTTAGAGACTAGATCATCAGGTCTTTCTTCTGAGGTGCTTCTGGAGGGACACACACTTCCATGCCAACCTACTGGACAGCAACCAAGTGTGGAAACACTCTGCCTGGGCACTCTGAGACTCAGAAGCATGACAGCTCACCCCCTGGTCATAGGAGGATGAGGCACAGACAAGCAGACCTGGCCCTGTGGTAGCTCAGCTGATCCTTAGTCTACTGGCAAGTGGATGAGAGACATGCCATGGAGATTCTGTGACTGAGTGATCCTGTGATAAATGACTGACTAGTGTTTGAACAGGAGCTGAAAGATGGGAACGTAAGGCTTTCAAGAGGACTGGTCTCTGCAGTTATGTCCTGACTGTTCCATAATCTCAGAATCATTTCACTGGTCATATTGGAAAGACTCCCTTTTATAATGTATGCCCAAGTCAGTGAAAAGCTTCAAAACTGGCGGCTAGATGCTGTTTGTCTGTTTGTGATTGTTTTTCATTTTCAGCGCCAGGAAGAAGTACGAATAGAAAGATTTCCAAATAATTTCATTTTCTTTCAGTAAATAAAGGTGAACCTAACTTGATAGCGACAATAAAATCCTGCTGCCAGGGGGGCACTTCTGAATCCTAGTGTATTAGTCTGGGTAGACTAGAGAAATAAATTCATAAACACGCATATGAATATAAGGGAAAGGTTTATATACAAGAGGAATGGAAGATTGAGAAAGCATCCCAACCCAGTCCAGCCCAAGGTCTTAAGTCTGATGTTAGCCCATATGTCCCATACCAGTCTATAAAGTCTCCTTCCGATTCACAAAGCATGTGCAATGACACCAGGACAATCACAGGCCAGTGGATGCAGAATCTTGTGTGTCTAGTGGCAGTAGAAGCAACCTGGTGATGGCAGGGGTCTCCCCATGGCTCCTTATTTCCAAGGCTCAGGGTCCATAAACAGTATCCAGTGGCGGTAGAAGCATCCCAGCATTGGTAGGGGTCTCCATGTGGCCTCCCAAACATCTCAGCGCTGGTGAGTCTCCATGTGGCTTCTCCAGTCCCAGAGCTGTGGTTTTATCAGAGTAAACCCATGTGGCTTCTTCTCTGGTTCCTCCAGTCCCCAGGACTCAAGGTCTATATCATGCTGCCTGTTGTCCTGTCAGTAGACCATCTCCAAGAAACTGAGTAAAGTCTCTCACCTCCAATTGGGAAATACCGCAAGACTTCCCAGAATTTCAGGAGAAAGCCATGCCCACACAGAGGCCTCTTGACTATCTCCAGATTAATAGGCTAGACTCCACTCCTACACTCCCAGTGCTGAAATTGACACAGATCAGCGACTGTCACACCTAGAAAGCCTATTAAGTAACCTAGGCTCACCCTAACTAAGCAATCCAATGCTCAGATGCATCTGGCAGCCTGGCACAGTGCTTAGGCTTGGGTACGTCTCCCAAGCCTAACTTGGGAAGAAGCATGACTCCCCTCTCATGGTAGCCAGCTGTGCTGCTCAGCGATTCTCCTCCACTTTCGTCTGCAGGCCCATGCTCAGAAGGCTCAGAGGGTACTTTGTGACTCCCTTGTGTTTGAGCAGAACCAAATGCTTCCATCTGGCAGGTGCAATGTGAGCAGAGGTGCTGTGTCTCTCCCCAGTGAGAAGCCCTAGATTTCTGGCCCAGGACCCTCCACAGCTCTCTGCCCTCTGCCTGAGGATGACCAGTACACACACAGTGCAGCCACCATGGGGCAAGGCCGGGTGTAGCTGGGCGCTAGGACTACAACCTCAATTTTAGTTGTGCCCACCCCATAAGATCTGGGAGGGTATTTGTTTTGATCAAACAGTCATGTGTGAACTTTCTGGTACAAAGAAGAGGGGCAAAGATGTTGAGAGGCACCATGCTGAGAGAATGGAAATGTAACAGAACATGGAGCTCACAGTTCACTCCTTGGTAGATGGACCAGCTGGTATGGGGGGTGGGGGCAGGGGGAGGGTGGTGCCCAGCATGGTACAGGTTGCTCAGGTCCAAAGCAGGGAGTCCAGGGTGCGCTTGGACAAATGGCAAGTCTCAGGGGCCCAAGAAGTAGTGTGGTGTTAGTGTGTCTCAGAAATCTAGTCGTGCAGCCAGTTCCCTCAAGAACTATCCTTGCAGAGTCAAAAGGCAGGGAAGCTGAGGCCCAGAGTGGAAAACCCAGAGCAGAAATAGACAGGGAAGTCAGGCAACCTGACCGGCTCTCTGGGTGTCGCTGAGGAGGCAGTCAGTCCCTTTGCATGGGGACTGGGGAGAGGGAAGAAAGAGTCCAGATGCCAAGAAGAGGGACGATTGGGAACAGGAGGAGCCCACTTTATCACTGCAGCCACATGGTGAAGACAGCCGCACCATGAAGAACGCACGCACGCACCTTTGTATTTCCAGATCAAAAGGTCTGGCCAAGGAGAGGGGTCTCAGAGCTGAGACCCTCACCCCTCTGGCTTCCTTCAGGGAAAGCACTGGTCACTAGAAGACCTCAGGGAACGGTCGAGAGCCTCTCTGATTCCAGAAGTGCATCAGGACCACCATCCTTTAGAGAAATGATGGGCAACAGATCTCTACCCTGGCCTAATTCGAAATGAACTTGTTAAAGGCTTTTTAGCGTAATGAAAACATTAGATCAATTCTGAGCAGTGATGGTTGTCATGAAATCAATAACGTGTGGAGTCCATTGTGCTGATGGCTGACACTGCCGGCGGAAGGTCTCCTAACAATGAGGACCCACAGAAGTGCCCTCTACCAGTGATTAGGATTGGAGCAGAGAAGAAGGGAGGGGGGGTGGGGACAAGAAGATAAAGATCTGCTCTGCCTACCAATCTGCAATGCATTGAAAAGAAAGGAAGAAAGGTGTCATTGTCCAAATGTGACCGGCATCCTTAAGCCCGGCAGGGCTATGACCACAGGGATGTCTCTGGAAGAAATCTGCGCCCCGGCCTGAGACTCTTTCCCTTGGGTGTGAGCAGGCTTTTAGCACATTTGCAATGTTCCCATCTACCCAGTCTCACCACTTCCTCCAGCTCTAAATCTTGAAAAGAGTCAAGCAGACAAGGACAGCAAGAGAGAGGGAGACAGGAGCCCAACCTAGCGTTGGCCAGGATGGCCCTGGGAAAGAACACTGTGGGTCTCAGAGAGTCCTGGAGAAGCACAGGCATGAGGAACGCTCTGCACTGATCCCAAGTTACACCTCTGCCGGGTTTCCAGGAGGGGAGCTGTTGCTACTACAAGAAAGAGATATGGGTCTAGGATAAGGTGACCAGGTGCCCCACTTTTTAACAATTTAACAACATCCCATGGAATTTTAAAATTAAAATATATTACAATACTATTTTTATGTTCTATGAAAATTTTTGTTGCTCCATATAGACCAAATTTTTAATTAAGAACACCATCCCCACCCCCTGGTCAATGGTATCCCGCTTAAAATCCGATCACTTTAGGCAACCAGGAACAAAAGTTACTCCGTGCGCCCTGATGCATCCAGGGAAATCAACCATAAATACCTGCCCATTTTATACCACACACTATGGAACGTGTCTGGGGTGGAAGCTCATTCATCACGGGACATAGTGTGAAAAGAAACACAGAGGACATTGCAGGAGCAGGATTCTAAAGGCAGATGGCCCTCCAGGTGCACTGGCTGGCACCAAGGGAACCACTCCATGGTTCAAACAGTGCCCATCTGACGCAAGGTGAGAGAAGGATGCTGGGCCTCTGAAGTATGTGTTAGCAATGGGGCAGGTGCCGCACTGCAGGTACGGGTCGGCAAGGTGAGGAAAGGCCACAATGGTCAGTTACTGGGCTGTCAGTTGATTCAAAGAGAAACTCAGGGCAACTGCTTATGAGGGGTGAGTCCAGGCATGGCTGGGGCTGATTGTAGGCAAATCTGGAGACTCCAGCTATTGGGGCATAGCAGAAATGGGGAGATGATAGTGTGAAAATCAGGATCCAAGTCATAGTAGGATAAAAGGTCCAAACTGGAGAAGACTTAACAAAAAGTAGCAATGAAAAAGGCAGACACCCTCCTATTTAAATCATTTATGAATTCTCTGATTCCAATTCTTGTGGAGAGGGTAACAGTAACGATAGAACCAAAAAGAAGCTGTCACCTTTTGGCTCGTTTCTGTGCAGCCCTTACTGTTACAGGCTACCGGGAATTTAGACTTTTTTTTTTCATGGTGCACAACATTCTGCTTTAGAAGGACTCGAAGTGGAAACCCAAGTAAGTGAACTGAGCTTCACCTCAAGCTCATCGGTCATCCTTGTACTGAAAGCTGAAATTCCTCTAGTATGAGAAGAAGCAGATGACGTCTAGCCCAAGGACATAGACTTGGCAGACATTGGACTTTGGTTCTCTAGCCCTGGGAGTACTAAATGAACGCCCAGGGCCATTCAGTCATCACTAACTGATAGCGCCCCCCTGTGTGTGTTTACAAGAGTAAACACAGTCTTCCTCCTTCAGAGTCGCTGGTGAGTTTGGACTGCCCACCATGAGGGTCACAGCCTACCACCTGGGCTCAATGAACGACAGCCCAGAAGCACCATATATTTATGATGTTAATACCTTCCCTGCTTCATTCTGACATGTGTTCATCTGGCAGGCGTGGCTCTGCTGCTGTGACTGGACATGGTTGAAAGTTTTGCCCCATCAACCAACCCACTGTCGTGTAAATAGTGTCCAGTTACCTAAGCGTTTCATCCATATAAGTCAGCGATTCTTAGATTATGCCTCACGGCTGGTCTACGCTGGTGAAACTTCCTTTTCTCCACGTGTTTTAAATTCTATAGCATCCGGCTAAAGCAATGACACCATCCATAGGTAATGGTTACACACTGGGCTGTGAAAAGAAAGACCAGGAGTTCACAGCTACTGGTCAACTCCCTAATGGAAGGATAAAGCTTCCACTCCTGTGAAGATTTCCTGTGAGACTCGCAGGGGCAGTTCTCCCCTGTCCTGTAGGGTCACTATTAGTCAGCGCTCCCTCCATGACGATGGACGTGTTGCCCCAAGGGAACAATCCATAGTGTTCTCTACCATCAAATCACACAATGATCCTGAGGAAGTATTTGTGTGTGTGAACTTCCAGTGCCACAGCTGGACTCTGCCCCATCACCGGTCAATCCCTTTCAAGTTGACTTATTTCACTTAATCTATATCATGATACATGCAATAATGTATTTGGGGGGGGGGACATCACTGCCCTCTGGTGGGAGTAGGAGGCCCAGCCTTGCTCCTGGAGAGCTGCTGCTGGATTCGAACTGCCAGCCCAGTGGGCCGCAGTCCCGCACACAACCACTATGCCACCGGGGCTCAGCCATAATAGTGTATTTTACTTCCATTCAGACTTCTTTTTTATTGGTTTTCAGTGCTGATATTTCTCATGCTGGTTCATGAAATTTTTATTCCCTTATTCCAATCAGAATCATCATTGTGACAATTCTCCTTGCAGCGTTTAAATAACAAACAAGGCCAACAAATGGTGATCTTTTTTAAAGTAGCATGGTGTTTTTCTGTATTAAATCTCAGGGTTGAAAGACCTAAGAGATATATATAAACCTTTTCCCTCTACAGGAGGATATTAAGCCCTGGGATGATGCAACTCATTCTTGGGTAGGAAAACTTGGTGTTAAGAAGCGGTAGAGGGGCTGAGCCCCGGTGGCGTAGTGGTTGTGCGCGGGACTGCGGCCCACTGGGACGGAGGTTCAATTCCAGCAGTGGGGCTGGGCCTCCTACTC
>PVJH01018367.1:0-45387 GCA_004026705.1 Nesogale talazaci | reverse complement strand
CCCCCCCCCCCCCCCCATCCTCAAAAATGTTTTTGTTTGTGATGTGTCTGCTGATGCCTATGACCTGGTCCCTATAATTCCTCGTGACTACACCGGCGGTGCGATTCTTCCATGTGGACTTGTTGCTTCTCTGCTGAACGGCGGCTTGTGTAACTCCAAGCCTCTAAGACCCCAACCCTCTATCTTTTAAGAGCCAGGCACCATCCAAGGCTGCTGTTTTTATATCTGTGCAATTAAAAAAAAATTTAGGTACTCTTCTGCTCTTCCTTCACCCCCCCCCCCAATTCTGTGTTTCCTGGATACCGTGCAGCATTCTTTTTGGTGCTACCTCCTTGCGTCACGACGACTCTGCCCGCCCTTTCCTCGAGTCGTCATGCACACTGAGGGCTGCAGTCCTTGATCCTGACCAGCACGTGCTCCAAGTCCTCCGCGCTCTCACAAGCCAGGCGGTGTCGCCTGCAGATGCCAGGTTGCTTATAAGCCCTTCCCTCTATCCTCTTGCTGCATTGTTTTTCATGTCATCGACTCTCTCTGATAATTTGCTCAGCAAGCAGACTGAATATGTACGGTGAGAGGATACAATCCTGACAGACACTTCTTCTGATTTTAAGCTAGACCCGTATTCCCTCGTTCCGTTCAAACAACCGCCTTTTGACCCAAGGACAAGTTCTGTGTCAACCCAAGGAAGTGCTATGGAACTCCTGTTCTCCTTAAAGATATCCATAGTCGGTAAAGCATCTTTCTGGTAGTCTCTGCTTTGACCCATCTGACAAGAGCAAGGACATCCCCGTTTCACGTGTTCTTCAGAACTTAGCCTGGAAGCTCCCTGTCAAGGCACGGTGATAATTACTGTTGGATAACCAGCAAAATTGTACCTGCATGTGACGGTAACGCAGTAACAACGTCTGAACATCGTGTTGAGTCAACATTCTTTGGAATGGGTACAAAGGACTTTTCCAGGCACTTGGCCAAGTAGCTGTCCTAAATAGCATGGCGTAGTGGGTGCCTCTTCAACTGCTGAAACATTTGGAGCCTTGTTTCTAGCTCATGCCTCAGTGCAGCTTGAATTCCTGGCTTTAGCGCCATTGGTTCTCGCTAAGATGCCATCTCTGAAACGGTTGAGTAGCCGGTAATTCTTTTTGGTACAGTAACTGTGTATTCTTTCCTTCTTCTTTTGACAATTCCTATATCACTTGATGTTTTTCCCAGAGAATATTTCAGTATTCCAACCGAAGGCTTAAGTTTCTCCTCCAGTTATTTGAGCTTAAGATACGCTGAGTGGTTTACCCAACTCTTGGTTTTCTAACTCTAGTTCGTGCACATTTCACGATAACACTTTATTGTCTTCTTGAGCTTCCTCGGAATTCCCGAGTGAGCTCTCTGCCCTCATCGTTTCCTCCATTTACCTTAGCTACTCCACAGTATGGACAAGCTTCACAGTCTCTTTCTTGTATGTGTGGCATCACGGCCCTGGTGGGAGTAGGAAGCCCAGCCTTTGCTCCTGGAGAGCTTCTGCTGGATTTGAACCAGCATCAGGGCTCAGCCCCACAGTCTCTTTCTTAATGACCTTTTTGCTTTCTTTATAAATGAAATTCCTGTAGTCCTCTCACAGCTTATCAGGTCTTCTGGTATTAGTGTTCAATGCAGCAAATTATACTTGAAATTCCGGCATGACAGACTCAAGGTTGCATTTTGGCTCACATGGACTTGTTCTATTAATTTTCTTCAGCAACAATTGATGGTCTGTTCCACAGTCAGGATCTGGCCTGAATCAAGCGTCTCTATAGTCTCTTACCACAGGTGCAGTCAATTTAATTTCTGTGTGCTCCACTGGGAGAAGTGCATGGATATGGTCATTGCTTGGGTTGTTGGTAAAATGTTACTTGCTAGGAACAAGTCAATGATCTTGCAAAATTCTGTCATGTGATCTTCAGCTTCCTTTCTATTATCAAGATAGTATTTTCCAATGACCGCTCCATCCTGTTTTCTACTTCTGCTTTCCAGTCACTGATAATGAACAAGGCACCTTACCTGCATATTTGGTCAATTTCTGACTAAGGAAGTTGGCAGAATTCATCAATTTCTTCATCCTTGGTTTTTGAGGTTGGTGCCCAGATTTGAATACTGGTTGTGATGACAGGCAGATGGAGGTCACCTCAGACAGCACTGGGGAGCATGTCAGGCCACCCCTCTTGATGGTGCCGTCCTCAGCACAGCCAACCGCAAGGGTCTCGGATTCCAAATGGCCAACATGAGTCAGTGCCAGTTCACGCACGCCTCGGACATGCAGCCAATGCGTTCCACTTCATTTCCGATGACTTCCAATGCTCCTAGATTCATAATTCACACATCCCAAATTGTGATTGTTAGATTTTTACAGCTGCTCCTTCTAGCTTAAACATATTCTTGAGAATGGGGGTGGTGGTGGTGGTGGAACAGAGATCCAAAGCCCATCTGAACACAATGGAACCATCTCGCCACAAGGCAGAGATTAAGTCAACCAGGGTTCCATAAAGCATCGAGTTTACCCAACTTTGGAGCTGTGCCCCTTCAGCAAATGAAGATCCCAAAGGCTGCCTATGCACAGGCTGGAAGTCCACTCGGGGCATCCCAGGGTCAACCATGCTCTGGGAAGGTGCTCCTCTGCAGCCACACGCAGAGTGCTCCCCCCACCCCCAGGGACCCCTCTCTGGCTGACAATGTTCAGCTTCCATCCATCAGGCCTTTAGTATCTAAAAATGTTTCTAAGCTACACACATAAGGTTTTAGTGGCTACTTCCTCTGTAGTGGGCAGCCGATGGCTTTGTCACAGTCTGCTCGTAGTGTGGAAGCTCCCTTGACACCTGTTCCCTGTGAATGACCCAGCTGGTCCTTGAAATATCAGTGGTGTAGCTTCCAGCACCCCAGCAAGACAGACTGACAGACAAGTGGTGAGAAGTGAGCATTCAGGAATACTGCCGCTCCTCTGGAGCAAGGTCTTGAGCTTCTGGCTACTTTGAGCATGCTATTTGGTTCTTAGAAGTCTGACGGTGCTGTTCCTAGGTAAGGTTGTTTTTATATTTATTTGTCTTGAGTTTGTGAGTTGACATTTCATCCAAGTTGGGTAAATGACAGCCATTATTTCTTGCAATAGCTTGTTTTCTGCCCATATTTTTCTTTTTGCTACTTCTTAGTCTCTGATCACGTTAAGATTCTGGATTTGTCCCTATGGAACTGAACCTTTGCTCATGTTTTCCCACTTTTTTTTAACCTTGTGCTTTTCTGATTCATTGTCATCCATTCAGTGAATTATGGAGATCACAGTTTTAGCATTTCTATTTCTATGTCTGACTTGACATCTGTTCATTTAAGACTTCTTGCCTTTACATCTTTCAACATCTTTAATTTTCTGTTTTACAATGCTCCTAGTCTGGTAATACCAAGATATGGGTGACTTTAGTTTTGTTTCTGTTCAGTGGGTCACACTTCCCTGTTTTTAAGTATGTGCTTTAGTTTTTATTGCAAAACGGTCACTGTGAACGACGGACTCGAAGCTCTGGCTCCTCGCCTCTGCTCTGTAGTGTTCAATTACTGGGTAACCACCTTGGAAATCTGCTTTCTAAACTTTTTGGGTGGGTTTGGTTGGGCTCGTCTCATAGCCAGAATGTGCTCTCCTCTGCAGGCAGAGCCCTTCTGAGACGGCACCGGTATCTAACCGATGCCGCGCCAGGGCGGGGCGCAGGCTCCACATGCTGTCCCTTCTAAGTGAGCAAGGGCTGAAGGCGTAGGCTTCGTTGCTGCTTTCTGCTGGCTCTCTGAGCGGCCGAGCACCCACTGGGCACCCACACTCTGGGTCGGCTGGGGCTGAGGAGAGGGTGGCAACTGTGGATGTGGTGTCTGCTGGCTGTCAACCGCGGGTCTCCCAGTCAAACCCTTGGGGAGCCCTCTGCCCTTCTACAGATGTACAGCCCACCAGGGTTGAGAGAGGGCCTTTCTGAGTTGCAATCACACAATGGTGGTGAGTAGATTTTTTGGTGACTCGTCCATGTTTTTTTTTTTCTTTATTGAGTTTTTCATTTTGGTGGTGGTGGTGGTGGGGTTAAAGTTAGACTTTTTACTGTGATCTGGGAGTCTTGCAGGGTGAGAGAGAAGCCACAGGCACTGTGTGAACCAAGCGGCCAGACCAGGCCGTGGGCGGAATCTGGCCTCTGGGCTTCCGTTACTAACTCAAGCGTTCGGTGGCACGAACGTCAGCAGACGCAGACGTGGACGAACAGTCGCTCGCTTGAGGGCCATCACTGTAAACGTGCCTGTGCCGACCTCGCAGAGCGGGTCATCAGGCGGCACCCACGAAGACGCTGGGGCAGACGCCCTTCAGGACCAGCGGCAAAGGACTCCAGACTATGCCTACAGAGTCAGCCTTGAGCTCTCCAGGTACACGGGCAAGCAGGGGCAGCTCAGTGATGGGCATCACTGGGGGTGGGGGGTGGGGTGTCTTGTTAGCAGGGGGATGACTGGCGGTGGGAAAAGGTTACTTAAAATGGACTCGGCAAGGAAAGCAAGTAAGAGATCTGACAGTGGCTGTCTCAAGAAAATAAATATAAAACTATGAAGTCAAATTTCACTTGATCTGCCATGTGAGGGAACGAGAGAGAGAGAGGAGAGAGAGAGAAAGAGAGCGAGAAGAGAGAAGAGAGAAGAGAGAGAGAGAGAGAGCGAGAGAGAGAGAAGAGAGAGAGGTTTAGGCGTGTCACTAGGAGTGAATTCTTGGCACGAACACTCCATCAAAGCGCACTGGCACTTAGTCCTTCTGACAAAGGTGGAGGCCAGGCCAACAAGTTCAGCATCACCCTTGGCTTTCTGAGCAACACAGGGCCATGAAGTATTTGTGGATCCACCCGTTTCTTACGAGCCTCCTCCCCGAGGGATGCTGGCCATCACTGCGGAGGAGGATAGGACCCCCACCAGCGACAGCTCTGCCTGACATTCGAGTGTCCCAAGTCACCGCTACCGACTTCCACCCTGCAATCAGCTCTCACTAGACGCCCCTGGGGCGTTCTGGTTCCACAGTCAGCTCTTGAGGCCAGACAAAGAGGACGGAAGCCGTGCATCCCGGAAGCTGCACATCCCGTGCCGGGCCTGGGAAGCTCATCCTTACCTGACATGAGTGAGAGGGTAGTCCCCTGAGTGGGAGTCTGCAGGGCGGAGGGCAGAGGGCTGAGTTGGGGATGAGGTAGAGGGCCAACCTGGAAGACAGCCTGTCTTGTTCATCTTTCCCAGGGACCCTCTGGGTCTCGGGAAGAGGGATGAAGGGGGGGTGGGGGGTGGGGAGCATTGACCAGGAAGGAAAGAGGGGCTGGGGAGTAGGTGCTGGGCACGTGCAGGGATTCACTGAGAGATGGAGGGTAGGGCTGAGAGATGGAGGGTAGGGCTGCTAGGAGAGCCTCCTGGAGTGACTCAGAGGTGGGCTCGGGGGCTGTGCATGCGTCTTCTAGGCCACAGGAAGACGATGGGATGGGGTGGCCTTCTCAGCTGAGGAACAGGGTTCAAGGCTGCTTGGGAATGACCAGCGAGCTGTTGTGAGATGACACACAGGAGAAGTGCCCCCGGAGAGAGGCAGGCTGCGGATGGCACTCTCAAAGCCTTGACCTGGGACCAGGTCACGCCCAGGGCTGGCACTGGCCTCACGTCACCTCAGACACTTTGTGATGAGTGGTCAGACTGATGAGATCCAGATACTAGGCCTCTGGGCCGCTCTCCGTGGGGGCCTACCGCTACTGGACGGGACGGCCAGCTGACCATCGCCCTTGCAAGCCCTGTGCTGTGGAGGCAGATGTGGTAGAATGCCTCAGAAGTAGGGATGTCAGAGGCCAGTGGGCAGGTGGGCAGTCACAGAACACAAGAGGGTCCTCTCTCTGCTCTTTTCTCACATTCTAGAAACAGGCTGGCACAAGTCGTTATGTACCCAGGACAATGGCACTGCCGCACAGCCCCAAGAGACCTCTGCCCCAGCATGCCTCCCAACGCCGACGGGCCTCTTGACAAAGTGTGAGGGCAGGAAACTGTCCTAGGCAGTGCCGTCTAAGGACACGGGACTCTGCTTGAGCATGAAGGGCCACACCTGCCCTACTGGCAGGGCAGACCCAGTGCCCCACCTCTATGTCTTGGGTCCTGGCACCTTTGACTCAATGCCTTGGCTGGCTGAGATATGGGTGGAGCATCAGGCTGTGATTAGGTCCGGTCTCTCCCGCCCACAGCACTGCTGGAGAACAAAACCCACCAGCAGCTCACTGATGGGGTGGCTGCCAAGCACCCTGGGCCAGGGGATAACACCGGTGTTCCAAGGCAGTCATGCCTGTCCCCCTCTTACCCCACCCTGGCCCCTCCTCAAGCAGATAACCATCACGGACAACTTGCTCTCCGGGAATTTGTTCACCTATCACAAGGCAGCATGCTCGCTCACCCACTACACCTCAGTCGCAAACATCCGCTATCAAGACCCCTCCTGAGCTGTTCAAAGGTGACCCTCCCTGAGCCAGCAGTGCTGGCTCTATGATGCCCAGGGTGCCAAGGGCAAAGCAGCAGGAGGGCATCCTCAGTGTCCAGGAGAGCATGCGGGAGAGACCAGGCGATGACAACGGGGTGATGTGGCCCCGCTGGTGAGCCTATCAGGGCTGTAATTTAGCCTCAGAAAACACAAACAAAACAAAAGAAAGAAACAGTAAATTGAAGAGTGACTTACTCGCTCTTGGCCAGCCGTATCCCAGATTAGGAATTTATGCAGCTCATTCTGGTACTGGACAGTCTTGGTCATAAAAGACGCCCTGCAAAGAAGTGATAAGGATGGTCAGGGCAGAGCATGAGCAGCCCTTGGCCAGTCCCTGTGTCAAAGAGGCCCACGCTTCTCGCTCACACCATGTCCCTTCGGCAGTGTCTGTGGGCTAAGCTGCTAAAGGGGGTTTGGGGGTCAGTGCACACAGGGAATTCTTCGGCTTCTCACAGCTTGTGCATTGAATCTAAAGAGCCAAAAGGTATTTTGGTAATCCAGGCTCTACTCTCCCCTGGGGGGGCGGAGGGGGGGGAGAGAGAGAGACAGAGAGAGAGAGAGAGAGAGACACACACACACACACACACACAGAGAAACAGACACACACACATACACACACTTAGCTGTCTGGTTCTTTGGGACACACAGTGGTCCTACAGGACAGGGTTTCCCAGGCCATCCACAGGCCACACCCGTCTCTCTCAAAGCTGCTGGTGCTCGCGCCCAATCCCCGTCCCACCAGGACTCCTTCTGGGAAGATGGAGAGTCTTTTTTTAAAGCGATGTTCTCAACACTCCCTGTATGTCCACGAAAGGTGTGCAATGGGAAAAATTATTAGGCTGTTTGGGTGCCCCCCGCACCCCCACGTCTACCTGACTTGCCGAGTAGAAGCTGGAGTCCATACACTTACAGTTCTAGACAGGAGGAGTGCATCGGGAAGGCAGTGAGGGCTGCCCCAGGGGACACTAACTCCCTGGTGCCCTTGGTAGAGTGCTAGGTGTGCTGACAAATGGTTACTGTATCCAGAACTTTTGGAAACGTGCCACCAGGACTAAATCCAGGCGGGACACTAGGTTTCTCACTTGACAGAGGCCTCGGAGTTCAAAAAGCATTGTTTATTGGTGGATGGAACAGGGAGAAGCGTGTAGAAGTGCTCTGTAAATTGTACAGCCCCACACCTATACGAGGCATTAGTAGTATTATTTAAAGCCAGCCCCGGGAAGTGTTTTTAGCTTAGACTAAGCAATTAGTCCTAAAAGCTTGCAATTCGATGCTCCGTCAATTATGGCTGCTATGTTCCATACGAGAGTGACAAGAGGCATTCAGCAAGCCAAGGCCTGTTAACAGGACCAGCGTAACCGACAGCTCCCAGGATGGACCAGGCAGGAAACCTGCTCTGTTCTGGCGGACAACGGGTGCATAGGCATCGGTAAAGGGAGCGCTTGTTGGTGGTTAAGCATTCGCTCAGGGGCAGCCTGCTCGCCCAGCGTCCGTTCTTGGGGCATATTTATTACTCAGCAGAAGTGGAATCAAATGGCGGCTGCGAGTGACTCAGAGAACCTTCTCTGTCCTCAGCCCTTCTTACTGCTGCCCCACACCGGGTCACTCTCACCACGCCTCCGTGGCCCCTACACTGAGCCCTTCGGGTGCCCAGCCCTGTTCTCCCATCCAGCACCAGTGGAACTGCCCCAAGGTTGCTCGCTATGAACCTTGTCTGTCCAGGGGTCTCAACCCCCAGGGAAGAGCCTCGTCCCTCTGACCTGCGTTCTTGACCCGCTGATGGGACGGCCTTGTTGTGTGGTGTGTGATGCCCCCCACCGCGGCCCGGCTGGCTTGCGGGCCTGCTCCTGTCACACAGAAATGCCCCACAGTCTCACTCCTCCTGCCCAGCTACCCTCTCTCAGGGGGAAACACAGGCTGCAAGGCCCAGGTCCCCCAACCAGCTGTACAGCCACCCTCCAAACTCAAGACAGTCTCTGCCCCACTGGCCTAGATGCCCATTTCCTGCCTTGGGTGGACTAGAGATGGCTTTTGCTGGACCGACCTGCCTGATGCTCCAGCACATACCATCTGGACCACCACGAGTCAAGTGGACAGCCCTCCCCCCACCCCACCCACCCAGCTGTGCCCAAGTCTGCCTCCACACCCTGCCCCTCTGGCCAATTCTCTCCATCCTTCAGGGCTCTGCTCTAATGACATCGATCCCTGAAGCCTGTCCGCCAAGCCAGGAAGCTCAACACACCGCCCCTCCCCCGGGTCCTGGCGGCTTGCTGGTAGCTCACCAGTTCTGTTTGCACCCGCGATGAGAAGCATCAAGATCCCTGGGGCCAGGGCGCTTGCGGCACCCTGCTCTGCCACGGGCGGTTTCCTTGTCTCCCATGCTCTCCTACAACTCTTCCAAATGTCCACCATGTTGATGCCCACTCGAGGGTGTCTTGGACAAGCACCACTGAAGCACGGAGGGTGGACAGTGATGAATGGTCCCAACTCCCGCCTTGGCCAAGTTGCAGAGAGGGTCACCGTGTGCACCTGCCACTTGGGGTTGGCTGAGAAAGAGGGGTGTGGCATTTCCTCTGTGGCTGTCCCTCCTGCTGCCCTGGAACATGCTGAACCCAGGGCCTATCTGATGGCTCTGGGGAGCTCAGTGGCCGCTACTTCCTCCCTCCCCTCTTTTCCCTGGGGCCCTGCCACACCCTTTTTTCAGTAGCAGGTTTCTCAGAACCTTTGCAGTCTTGGCCTATCACACCCGTTAGAGGCACTTCCTGCTCCTCCTCTTCAGTCCCCGAATGCCCTCTGTACAAGACCGCAGCTGGACGCAGGGGTCTGGCTTGGCAGGGCCGCTAGTCCTGCGGTAGAAGGCCTTCTTTGCAACCTGACCTTCGGGTCAGGGCCAGGCGTCTGTGGCCCGCGCACTCCTGCATCTAGCCTGTGACTGCAGCTGCAGGCTCGCACCCCACCCGCCAGTGTCCCTCACCCCTGGTCCTTGTTCACGGCTCATTACGCCGGCATGTCACGCAACAGAACTGGGCCGTAACCATTTTTTTTGTCCTTTGTTGCATCCAATTCTGCATTTGGAGCTGTCTGCCTCTTCATTTTGTATTTCATCTACAGTTGAACCTCAAGCTCCAGAAATAAATCCATAAATTGGACCCTAATCTTCGAGCAAGACCACTACAATTTTTCCCTTCTGTTGTCACTCCACCTCCAGCATGGCTCCTTTAATGTTCAAAGGAAATGATGCGGAGGGTCCGATAACTTCAGTATCTTGCTTTTTGAAAAACAGGCAATGGCTTCCTGCCGTCCGAATGATACATTTTTATTTTCTAGCCTGCCATTTACTTGTCTGATCACCTTATTTTTCACAACGAAACCATCTCTCTTCACTCTGCCTAGGCAGATCTTATTACCTCTTTAATCTAAAACCCCGACTAGCATTATTTCCTAAAGCTAGAATGCCTTTCATATACTTCTCCATTTTTCATGACAGTCTGAAAAGATGACTTTCGCGTGCCCGCACGGTCGCACTCCTGGGCAAGGTACGTGTGCCCGTGAGAACTTGCCTGCAGGGCACCTCTTCTTCCAGATGCCCTAGCTGTGCACCAGGAGCCTGGGCCGCTTGCTTGACTGCACACCCTTTCCGTGGGAGGGCACACAACCTGGCCGTTCTCTTCATGGGGTCTCACATTTGTGGCTGAACAACTCCGTGTGTGCTACAGTGAGCTGAGAACCTGGTACGGCCGCCTGCAGAGGATGTTGGGCAGGGCGTGACTGCCCCATGGGGGCCTCAAGGCTCTCATCTTTTAGCAAGCAGTCTGTCCTACCCCTCCCCCAAGGCTCTGGTTGGTTTGAACTGCCAACCTTCCAATGTGTGGCTGAGCCCTTCTCCCATGGCTTCTACAATGTGTACACCAATGGGAACACCTCCGAGCTCATCAAGATGGAGACCAACACGACCCCCGGGGCAGGAGCTCCAAGCCCAGGGCTTGCCCGGTGTGCAGAGGTGAGCTGCCCGTGGGGAGCATGTCTTCGGGCACAGCACCTCCAACAAGCCAGGAGGCCAGTGTTCCCTCAAGTGGGGATCACTGAAGGCGGGGGTGGGGGGGGGTGGGAGTCTGGTGGGGAGGTAGTGGGGGTACTGGCCTGTTGGAAGATGAATTTTAAAAGCAGGTCACAGATCCGGAGGCCCCTCCACCAGACAGCCCAGGCCTGAAGGACCCACTGAGAATAGGACTGGATGACTGTCCCTAGCTTTAAGGTCTCTTAGGTCCAACCTGGAGCCAGACCGGATGGAGGGTGCTGGGCAGGCATGGGGGGCAGGAAGCCCCAAGTGATTCTGGAGGAAGGTTGGACAGACTGGTGGGCAGGAAGGGGCAGAAGTGAGATGGGCATGCCAAAGCCACAGGGTATCATGGGCACACAGGGGCAGGCCGTCCAGGCCACACCCATCCTTCCCAGTGTGCTGTGCTCAACTGTCATTGTCTGAAGCTGCACAGCATTCATGCAGCGTAGTGATGAGCACACACAGCACGGCTCTTCACCAGGACCCCACTCTCCAGTGTGTTTGGTTTCTTAGGTCTTCCGAAGAACCCCTTTGGAATGTACACGGGCAGGTGTACATCTCCATTCTTACCTCCTCCTCCTATCTGTTTCACACAGATGGAATACTGTGCACTATGTACCTGTGTGCTTTCCAACCCACACCAGAGCTAAGAGAGCATCTGGCCTAAGTCATAAGGAGAAGCTGGCTTATATGGAGAATGCGGCAGCAGCATGGGAGGAAGCTTCTTAGCCACCCGTGCAATGTGCAGATGGCACAGTCTTGCTTGCCGAAAGGGAGGAGGACTGGGAGCACCTGCTGATGAAGATCATGGAGTGCAGCCTTCAGTAGAGAAGACCAAAATCTTCACAACTAGACCAATAGGCAACTTCATGTTAAATGGAGATATGGTTGAAAGTGTCAAGGCTTTTGTCTTGCTCAGATCCACAATCAATGCTTATGGATGCAGCAGTCAAGAGACCAAAAGACGCATGGCCTCGCTAAATCTGCTGTCCAAGACGAGGCTTGTACTTTGAGGACTAAGGTGTGCCCGACCCAAGCCACGCTATGTCCAATCGCCTCGCATGCCTGTGGAAGCTGAACACTGAATAAGGAAGAGCGGAGAAACGCACTTGAGTTATGGAGCTGGAGAATACCGTGGACGACTCAAAGGGCCGACCAACCTGTCCTGGGAGGAGCTCTGCCTGCGAGCTCCTTGGCGGCAAGAGCGGCAAGCCCTCGTCTCCCCTCTGTAGGACCGGCCGTCAGGAGAGGCCAGTCCCAGCAGGACGTCACGCTGGGCACAGTGAAAAAGAGGAAGGCCACGAGTGAGGTGGATGGGCACAGGCTCAGAGGCGGGGCGGACGCCGGGCAGGGCAGTGTCCCTCCCGTTGTGCACGGGGTTGCGATGGGCTGGTACTGACTGGACGGCAGCTGACGGCAACAACATGAACTTTCCTCACACCAGCCTCCCCGGGTCTGACCAGGCCCAGGGGCCACGCTGCGGAGTGCTCGGTCCCCAAAGCAAATCACCCCCCTTGCTGTCGACTCTGATGGGCACGAGAAATGACCCACAGGGCTTCCCAGGCTGTGCATCCTTATGGCAGCAGAGTGCCTGTCTTTCTCCCAGGGAGCTGTGGGTGAGCAGGAGCCTTTCGGCGCAGTCCAGCCGCTCACCGTGGGGCCACCAGGGCTTTCCCTGAAGCTCTGTGAGAGGTGCTCTTGTGAGTTTCCAACTGCTTGCGGTACTCTGTATGCAAGTAGGAAGCCCCTCTTTTTCCTACTGATGTAAGCAGGTCGCTGCTCATGAACAATTCTGCAAGAATTTGTCTTTCTTGTACAAATACTGACTGTTGGGCTTGGAACGGACACGGACTTCTCTGTGGGACACCAGGTACGCAGGAGACAGACTCTCAGGGCGGGCTACCAGCTTTGCGGCCCAACTCTAGCCACTGACTGCCACCACAGACACCTGCTTCCTGGCTCTCTGCCGCAGCTCTCCTTCAGTCCCGAGGACACAGGGCTCTCCAAACCCTGGCACTTTTCACTGCGGTACGACTGGTGCACCATCACATGCACAGTTCAGTGAGCCTCCACGCTGGCACACTCCTGGGCAAGTATGGTCCCAACACCAAACCCGAGAATCCCCAGGACATCTCCTGCCCACTTCTGGCTCATATGCACGGGCCCACTCACTGCAGTCTGGACCCTGTCCAGCATCTTCGGCTGTGTTCCTGACATTCATCGTGGGCGTACGTGGGGTAGCTCGTTTTCACTGCTTGCCGGGAACCTGCAGGACTCTCCGTCACTGTCTTGTGTCTTCTGCTGAGGGATGTTTCAGCAGTTTCAGTTTGGGACCATAAGGTCAGTGGGCGCATGAAACATTTTTGCCCAAGATTTCAGATACACGTGTTTGTATTTTTTTTTCCTTGAAGACAAACACCCGGTCTGAGGTCTGTGCTCACTGAACAGGCCTCCGGAGGGCAGCCCGCCTGGCCCTTCTCAGAAACACATCGTCGTCATCGTCGTCGTCGTCTCAGCTGTTCACCATGTCACTGGCCTCTCACTCCCGCCTGCCACCCAGACATGGGGGAGGTATTAGTGCGGGCAGTGGGTGAGTGGGTGTGACTTCAACACAAGAGAACTGAGAAAGGAAACAATGAAGGTGTGAAGAATGGGGAGGCAACCGAATGGTCGGAGCCATCCTGTTCTGAAGGCAGCTGTGGGTGAAGAGGGTGGGGTGGGCCCGGGCCCCAGACACGCAGGGGCAGTGGGGAGCTAGACCAGAAGCAATACCCTTGGACGGCAGGAGGAGACATTGCTCCTGGTGCCCCTCAAGCACACACCTGAGGCGGCCCTGGGAAAGAAGGCCGAGTCTTCAGGGAGGCCCAGAACAAACTGACTGGTCCACTCAGACCGCAGGGAGAAGGACGGGGTCCTGCCCCTGAGCTGTACCCAGGGGAAGAAGGCAATCCGGTCAGGGGGAGGCTCCGGCCAGAGGGAGAGGCCTGCCTCGCACCTTATCCAATCAAGGGGAACGAGCCGTCATGTCTGTGGAGAGTTTGCTCAAGCAGCTGGAAGAATACATGAAAGACAAACAGACCTCCAACTCTGGACGTGGTCAATGGGTCCAGATCTGGGGAGGGGCAGCAGGGGGCACGTGAGCAGGACTCAGGACCCAGGCACCTGGAGAACAGCAGGAGAGGAAAGGTTTGCCAGCATTTGCTGTGAAGGGCCCAAACTCTCACCCACTGTCACCGGGTTCACCCTGACCCGAGAAGACCCTGCAGGCAGGGCTGCCCGGGGCTTTCCAAGCGGCATCGCCTGACTGGAGCAGAAGAATGTCTCTGCATTCTCCTTCAGGGTGGCTGGGGGGTCTGCACTGTTGACTTTGAGTCTGGCAGCCCATCACGGAAGCCAGTGTGAAGAGTAAATCTTTTCAGCTGGGTGGGTCGTATGGTCCCTGTCACCATCCCTTGCCTGACACCGGCATGAAAGCAGTGAGGGATGGAGATGGAGGATGTGACTGGCTCTCGTGGTGGTAAGCGGGGCTCGCTCATGCCTGATGGTGGGCTGAGCCTGACCGAGAGCCTCCAACTCTCCCCACAAGAAAAACACAGGACTGAAAACCACAAAACCCACACTCGGCCCAGATGGAGGGAAGCCTCTGTGACCGACAACCCAAAGGAAGACCTGGAAGAAGCAGCACACCTGACCCAGACGTGAAGCTGACACACAGTGCTCATTGTTCTCAGGAAGTCCGCGCCGGCTACCAGCCACTTCCCGCCATCTTGACGTCGTTTTGAAGTAGACTTTTAACACACCCCAACTAAACTCACGGCCACTGAGGCGATGCCAACTGTCAGTGACCTTCTCTTGGGCCCTTATGGGAGCAGGCAGCCACACCTTTGTCCCGAGGAGCGCCGTGAGTTTCACACTCTGACCTGGCCATCACTCCCGCCCTGACCAAGGTTTCAGAAAACAGAAAGCCAGGCAGTCAGTCTCCCCCAAAGAACCTGCTAGAAAACCACCCGGTCTTTTAGGACAGGAAGAGCTTGAGGACAAACCATGGTTAGGTTTACAGCCAGACAAGACTTAACTGGAAAAAACGATGACGGGGTTGGCTGATGGGCCCAAACAGAACAGCCGGACTGGAGCTGGGAGTGCAAAGCAGCGGAGGGAAAGTGCATGGGGAAATGTGACATCGACAAAGAGCTGAGGCAGGGTCATCGGCGTCTGCGAATGTCAGGGAGGAAACGGAGCCCAGAGAGCAAGGAGAGAGGTAACGGGGGAGAACATCTTCTGCGTTGGAAAGACATCTGAGCAGGAGGCTAGGACGCATCACAGGGAATGTGGGGACCCCATATCTGAGGGGACTGGCAAGAAGGCTGAGAGTAGGGTCAGTGAGGATGGAAAAGGTAGGGTTGCCAAAGGGCTGAGAGACAACGTGCCACACTCAGAGGCCAATGTCCCGTGAAACAGATGGCAGACAGGAGTGAGTCCGTCAACCAGCTAGATTCAAACCCAGGCTGCTGGGGAAGTGTTGTGAATGGGCTTCTCCTGCACTGAGGGTCTAATTGAAAATAAAAAGCAACAGCTCCCTCCACCCCACCTCCCAGGGAAGATCCGGAGGTTTCTGAGCAAGTGACAGCTGCCCTTAAACCTACTGGGTCTCCAAAGGACCCAGGGGTCCTCACTCCAGGAGTTCACACCCTCAAGCAGGCTCCTTTGCCCAAGGAGTAGGGCTGGCTTCTGTAAGCATTATGGAGATGACTGCACACAGTTGCCAGGGAGAGGTCACTAAAGGCCCTGTGGCTTCCATCGGGGCGCTCATGGGTTCCTCTATGAGGAAAGGCAGTGGTCAGATTGTGAGGCCACCCAAGCTACCCTATGGTGAGGTCTCTGGGGGCTGGTGCTGGCAGGGCTTCAGCCGCTCCCCAGTCCCTGAACTTTGTGAGACCACACATGCCAACTGCTGTCTTAAGCTGCTGGGTTTTAGGGTGCCACACAGTCAAAGATCCACTATGCCAGCTAACCAGGAGTTCCACCCGCAA
Organism: Nesogale talazaci; assembly: GCA_004026705.1. Classification (NCBI taxonomy): domain Eukaryota; kingdom Metazoa; phylum Chordata; class Mammalia; order Afrosoricida; family Tenrecidae; genus Nesogale; species Nesogale talazaci. Next base: position 29,771 of record PVJH01018367.1, on the reverse strand, counting down.
GCACTTAGTCAGGCGTCACAAGTGTCCGCAAAGATAGCAGCGGTTTGACTTGTATGAGCTTAAAACCGGACACTAGGCAAATGCCCGTCACCAAGAGGCCAGAGACACAAACTGTGGTCTGCCACACAACAGGATGCACTCAGCAATAAAGAGGAGCAGAAGAATGACATGTGGGACCACATGCATGAGGATCGAAAACTGTGAGCAGGGCAGGAAAAGGCGCAGAGAGGCGAGCCCCGAGTTGGAGGCCTTTTATGTGACGCTCTCAACTTAGGCGTCCCAGCCAGTGAGCGGAGGGAGGAGGCCACTTCGAGAAGGGAGGGGCTGGTCCCCATCACCAGGACCCGGCAACCAGCACAATGAGCACGGCACATTGCCGCTTGGAAGGACGGGTTCCCTGTCCACAAACGGGGACATTAAAATACTTTCCAGAGGAACGGTGTGTCTTATGAACAAGCACACAGGCCAGCCGCAACCAAAACGGTGCTCTGTGGAATACAGTGCAGCAGCAGCAGCAGATGGAAAGCTCCGCAGAGGCTCTCTGCAGGGATGTGGGCCCGCGGGATGAGCCAGCGGGAACCACCGCAGGGCGGCACCATGGTCTCGGGCACAGCAGGACGGAGCCAGGTTGGGGCAGGGCCAGGCAGGCTTTCCTGGTGCTGCACCCAGGGCTGCAATCAGCCACGCCGACGCCGGACGGGGGCAAGTCCAAATCTCGGAGATGACGCACAGTGAGAACAGAGGGGCAAGCACTTGCAGACTGACAGGACTCTACAATCCTTACACTGCTGGGAAGAGGGCAAAAGGAATGGTTGATATCGGACTGGGATAAGTCAAGGGTCAATAACGCAATCTCTAGGTTGAACAGTTAAAGAATAAAAGAACGAATAATTACCAAGATAACAAAGGGGAGAGGCAAGATATGGAATAGTCATTAAGAAATAAAGCAAAACAAAACCCATCTTGACTGTGCACTAGAGCTCACAGGCTAAGTCCGCATCCGCCATCTGCCCAAGCCTTCAGGTTCCCGTGGGAGCCCTGAGCCCACTGGCAGTCTCACAGGGAATGTTTCTACTGGGCGCTTGCTGACCACTGACCCGCCATGTAAAGGGCTTTGCCTTTGGGGAGAGTATTTCAAAGCAGATTTCTCCCAGGGAGGGGCTGAGGACTCGCAGGAACTGGCCAGGTCCTTGATGGACACGGAAGGAACTGGCTCTACCAGACTAAGGAGGCCAGAGGGCCCGAAGCCAGTGTGTATTCTAATCTGCAACAGTGTATGCTTCCCAGCAGGCTCTGTCCCACTGCTGTGGTGCTGCCCCCGAGTGATGGCGGGAGGCCCTGTAGGGGAGCCCTGTGCCAGGAGCTTCTTGATGGCAGCAGGCTTTGGGTTTTTTTGGGCCAGCCCAAGGGGCAGTCGTCTTTCCCTCCATAGATACCACGTTGCCTGAAGAGCCCCAGAACCAACCCTGCAGGTGTTTCTCTCCTATTATGGTCCCTTGCCCACTTCCAACGTCCCACCCGCAGCACTAGAGAACCCATGTGCCATCAGCAGGGAGCGCTGGCGGTGCTGGGGCTAAATCCGAGTTGCTAAGGCAACGTCAACCATTTGAGATCATCAGCTGCTCCTCAGGAGAATGGCGAGGCTTTCTGCTCCCAGGCAGAGTCACCCAAATGAAGGCTGAGCATGCTAGTGGTACAAGAGGAGTGCAAAAGGAAAGAAAGGGAAGAACCAGGATGCAAGGGGCATTTATGAGATCTAAATACAGGCATGTAAATACATTAACATATGATGGCAGGGAAATACATCTATGTACATACATTTATTGGTTTAGTATTAAGGTAGCAGATGGACATTGGGCTTCTCTTCAAGTATTCCCTCAATGCAAGAACATGTTGTTCTATGAAACTTGCATTCTATGATGCTCACCTTCCCGACAGGATCTCTGAAGACAAAGCAGGTACATAAATAAATCTGAAGAAAGCTGATGGGGCTTGACTATCAAAAGATACAGCATCTATGGGCTTAAAGGCTTGAAGATAAGCAAGGGGCCATCTAGCTCAGAAACAACAAAGCCCATATTGAAGAAGCCCACCAGGCTGTGTGATCACAAGGTGTCGATGGGATCAGGTACCAGGTATCAAAAAACAAAACAATCATGTAACTGTGAATGAGGGGGAGTGCGGAGTAGGGACCCAAAGTCCATCTGCAGGCAACTGCACATCCCCTTACAGGAGGGCCTGGGGGAGGAGTCCATCAGGGTGCAGTGTAGCAACAATGAAACATACAACTTTCCTGTAGTGCTTTACTGCTCTCCCCACCTCCTCCTCACCATCACAATCCCAATTCTAACTTACAAATTTGGCTAGACCAGAGGATGTGCACGGGTACAGACCAGAGCTGGAAACAGAGGGGATCCAAGACAGATAACCCCCTGAGGACCAATAACGGGAGCATTAATACCAGGAGGGTAAGGGGAATGTGGAGTAGAAAGGGGGAACCAATCACAAGGATCTACATATAATCACCTTCCTGGGGGACAGAAAACAGAAGAGTGGGTGAAGGGAAAAATCAGACAGTATAAGACATGACAAAAAAACCCCAATACTTTACAAATTATCAAGGGTTCGTGAGGGAGGGGAGCGGACAGGGAGGGGAAAAATGAGGAGCTGATACCAAGGGCTCAAGCAGAAAGAAAATGTTTTGAGAGTGAAGATGGCAACAAATGTACCTATGTGCTTGACACATGGATCTATGTGTGGATTGTGATGAGCTGTATGAGACCCCAATAAAATGATTTGAAAAAGAAAAAGAAAACAAAGGTTACAGTCTCCGAAATCCAGAGAGGCAGTTCCGCCCCATCCTACACGGCTTCTAGGAGTCTTTGCGACTTCGTGGCAGTAGGGGTCTTGGCTGGCCGCTACCTGAGAAGTGGGGGTTTGGTCCCCATGGAGATCCCTCAGGAGAAAAAGCTGGCGATCTGCTGCCAAGACACGGGCCACAAAGCACCACGGGAAAGCAGCACAGTCCTGCTCTGACACATGGGAGGTGGCCAGGAGCTGGAATACAATGGATGGCAACTGACACCAGGTCTTAGAGAAAAAGACAAGTCATACTGAGTTAACAGATGGGGAATCGCCGCAAAATGCAAACTACAAGAGAATCAAAAATTACAGAGTGTAGAATAGTACTGTTGTTGTTGTTGTTAAGTAGATATACTCAATAGAGAGCGGAAGGAAGGGGCAAGTGAATGTGAAGACAGGCTAACAGCAATGACGAAGTCCTACGCAGCCAAACGAGAGGCCCTCCGCGACCCGTGAGCCAGTGTCTACTGGTCTAGTGAAGGTGATTGGAATTCTATAAACGTAACCCAAGTATGGAGCAGAAATAACTCCTGGATTATGACAGAAAACGCCCCAAAGGCTTAAAACAACTCTAAACGTTCAGAGCCAAGAGTCCGATGACCCTAGAGAAGCTGGGCTACAGGAAGAAGGATGCAGCACAGGGCAGGAGGAAGGCTCACAGCCCACCTGTGATCTGCAGGTGCCTGAGAGTGAGGAGGGCTGGGAGCACCTGTTGATGAAGATCGAGGATCACAGCCGAGCGTGGGGATGACAGCTCAGCGTAAGGAAGACCCAACTGCTCACAATTGGATCAGGGGGTAACATCACGAGACCTGGAGAAAAGACTGAAGTTGTCCTAGATTTTGTCTTGCTTGGATCCACAAGCAATGCTCAGGGAAGCCGCAGTCAAAGGACCAAATGAAGCAATCCCTGCATCGGGTAGACCTGCTGCACAAGAGCTCTTCAGAGTGCTGAAAGGTAAGGAGGCTTCTTTGAGGACGAGGGTGTGCCTGGCCCAAGCCATGGTATTTTCAACCAGCTCACATGCATGCGAAAGTTGGATAGGGAAGAATTAAAGAAGGAAGACCAAAGAAGATTCAATTCATCTGAACTGTGATGCTCGAACAGAATGTGGAGAGTACCATGCCCTGCAAACAAAGTGGTCTGTCTTGGAAGAAGATAGCTAAAATGTTCCTCAGGGGGAAGGGTGGAAGACTTGCTTTCACGAACTTTGGTCATGTTATTAAGAGAGAACCATCCCTGGAGAAGGACCGCTGCTCTGATGGGCTCGGACACACCAAGCGTGAGGCTGGTGCAGGACTGGCGGGGTGTGGGAACCAACGTGACTGCACCTGACAGCTGCAGCAGTGGCAACGTGCATCACACACCCCGCACATCGGACGGCGGGCAACGCAAGGTGAAGGGCCTACCTTGCAAGCAGCCAGAGAACAGCACATACAGGGGAACAATCAGATGACAAGAGGCTACTGCACAGAAACAATGGGGCCAACACAAAAATATGATGCTACTAAGTGTGCTAGAAAAAAGGCAAATAATTACGGCTAAATCGACGTCAAACAAAACTACCGTTGGGAAGCGAGGATCAAAGCTAGAGGCTCTGAAGCACACAGAAGTGAAAGGTCGCTGGTCAGAAGATGGGAGGGCACGGAATGCTCCAAGACATTCTTCAGATCAGAGGGAAGCCCAATTCCACAGCCAGGAATGGGGAGCAATGGAGATGGTCTGATCGGGTGTGCAAAGGAAAAGGCAATGCTTTCTGCTCCCACACGTTCCTTCCTGCCCTGGACAAGTACTATGGTCAGCTCTTGATGATGGAGGAGCGTGGAGAGTGGGCGATGGGGGACTGAAACATGCGCACGGGGTCGGGTGACAAGGGTGGTTGGCGCGTGGGCGAAGATTAGAGAGCTGGGTATCACCAGTGGTGGCTCCGCTCTTGAGCGATATACTTTAGCATTACAGCCACTTGTCCTTTACAATAATGAGGGGGAGGGGGCATTGTATGGTGAGATAACTCACCTGTCTTTCTTTAATAACAACCACCTCCAACGGACAGAAAAGTTGCAGGTACAAATATCAGGGATATATTTTTCTTCAACCACTGAGAAAAGCTGTGAGGGGTTGATGGCGAGTGGCTACTGCGAGGTCTCGCTGCTCCTCACCAGCCAGTTCCTTTCACGGCTGCCCAGGTAAGCGGAATAGGACATGCAGAATTTTGGGAGGAGCCAAGAATATTCCGTGGGCAAAGAGACATCTTGGGACAAATGATCTGGAGCGATGGGGTAGACACTTGGGCACAATAATGAACTTTGACCTCTACCTCCCACCATAAACAAACTACGAGTCTGAGGGTTTTCTTCCAGGAACAAAGGTAAAACGTACAGGAGGGAGAAGCGAGAAGAGAACGTCTCGGAGCTGGGAGGGCAGACAGGGACTTCCAGAGAGGGCTAGAAGGGCACAACACACAGAAAACAAAACTAGCAAAAGGGTGTCACACAATTTAAAACTTCTTCTTACCAAAAAACATTAAGGAAACAAAAAGGCAAGGAACCAAGTCAGCCCAGACGAAGCTTACTGCCAGCAGGGTGGCGCTGACCCACAGTGGCCCTGCGGATGGTCTCTGAGGCCGGATATGAGATCTCGGTGGGAGCCGACACAGCGCCCCGCACCCCCCTTCTCCATGGTGGGTTTGAACCGTTAGCAGGCTCACACTTAGACCAGAGCACCACGGCTTCCTCCTCATGCCAGGGGACAGCCCGGGTGACCATAGTCACCAGACAGCTATTTGATAAGGGCTTATATACAGCTTCCTATAAATTAATGAAAAACAAGACCACAAAGGTGGGGGAGGGTGCGAAGAATGGGCAACTTGAATATTGACTTCATGTAAGGTATGTGAACCACAAATAAGAAAACCCAGAGATGGCTAACATTATCAGTCACAGGAAATGAAAAGCAAAACACAAAACAAAAATGAGCTGCTATTTGCATCCACTGGAAGGCCAGAGTTGTAAAGACAGCAACATACAAGGTGATTTAAAAGAGTTTAAGGACAAAGTCCATTCTTTTTTCATTCCATTTCTCTGTGAACTTTTTGAAGGCTGAGAACTAGATGACAGACACAGGCTGTGTGTGTGTGTGTAAATGATACAGCTAGTTTAGACCAATCACTCGACAGCTTGTTATCCAGGGGGCTTCAAAGAATTTGTGGAAAAATTGAATTAGGCATTATCAGAAGCTGTCTACAAACTTTTTGAAGCCCCCACCAGTGAGCAGTTGTACTGTGAGCTATTTACCCAGAGGAAATAAAAAGTCCTGCTCACAAAATGAGCTGTGAAAGAATTCCTCTCAGCATCTTTATTCATAACAGGCGAATACTAGAAATAAGTCAGACACCCATAACCAGGAAGATGAATCAACAAATTGTGGTCAAATCATTGAAGAGACGATTGCTCTGTGCAATTAACAAAACCCCCGTGATGTATGCAACGCCGTTGGCCGTGGCCCGACCACGTTACTTTGTTTTGGCCCATATACTGTGTTATTCCACTGACAGGAAGCTCAAGCATCGGCAAATTAATCTATAGTAATTGAAATCACAACAGTGCTTGCCTGTGGGGAGTGGGGACTGCCGGAAGGGGCTGTCAGGGGATTTTGAGAGGTAATGGGAATTTCTGGATCTTGATTGGGGTGGTGGTTAGGCAGTGTGTACGTTCTCAAAACCAAATCATAATAAGCTCCTTACAAGTGATTCAGCTTCAGTAACAAGATACATAGAGGTTAAAAACAGAAGGGTGGGAAAAGATGTGCTGAGCAACTCCATCTGACCAAAGGAAGCAGGGCTATTATCTGGGTAATAGACAAATTAGACTTCAAGGCGAAATACAGTCCCTGAGACAAAGAGTACATCTCAAAAATGCTCTAAGATTGATCAGCCAGATATTATATTTTAAATTTGTAGGTACCTCGTGTAGCTGCAGGATATTAAAGCAAACTTGACGGGATTAAAAGGAGAAATAGACACATACAGAGTCAGAGTGGGAGATCTTAACCTGCTTCCCTCTGTAGCTGATGGATTCAGAAAGCCCTCCCTGCCCCCACCCCTGCCCCCCCACCCACCAGCTAGAATAACAGAGAAATGGAACAAATGAATAAATTGAGCCTCACCCTATGCATAGGACACAGCACCTAAGAGCTGCATCATGTACAAGCTTCTGAACATGCACACAATGATAAACAATTACCGAAACAGACCACATGCGGGGTCATATAGCTAGCCATATTAGATTTCAATAGGTTTAACAATTCTATGTATAAAACATGTTCTCTCATCTCGACATAATTAGGCCAGAAATCACTATCAATAAGGTAGCTAGACAATTTGCCTGCTACGTGCAAACTTAGAAATTCACATCAGAATGACACTCGGATTACAGATTAATCCCAACAGAAATTAGAGGAATCAATGAGAATAGGAATTAGTAGATATTCTGAATTAAATAATAATATAATTACATTATGCAAAAGCTGGGATCCAGCCAAGGGCAATAGTGAAGGTTCTAAAATATACCACGGCCCTGGCATGGCAGGGGAAGGCTGAGGAGCAATGATCTAGCTACCAGTCAAGGTGTCAGTAAAAGGCAGGCACACAGGGAGCCCAGAGGGTAGGCCGAGTGCAGACCAATGCAGATAGCAGCGGAAAGGAATGCAATGCAGGATGAGCCCGCCATCGCAACCATCAGAGGCAAAACTAATAGGGCAAAAATTAGACATGATAAAGGCTGTGCGTCTGTAATCTCGATATATTTACAATAATACATTTGAACATGTACACGAAAAAGTAGTAACTCTGGGGGGTGGGGTGCGACAAAGAACCTCATCAGAGCTGACAGAACAAATAGAGACTAGATAGGCAAGGTCTTGCACCTATGAAAGCAGTGGATTCCTCCACCGGACACCATCATTCACAGGCAAGCTGGAGGGCAGGTGCATGGTGACACAGGGAAGAAAAGCCACACAAAGGAACACTGCATGGTGCAGTGTTCACTGATGAACAGACACAAACAGCCTCCCACCGAGGAGCACGCACCTGCCGGTAATCTCTCTACACAGGGCATCCCGGCCCACTGACGGTGGAGTTCTTCCACAGAGAGACCATCTCTAACTGCCCTACACTCAGAATATGATAAAGAATCACCATGTGACCATCCCAATCAATGCAGAAAACTCTCTTAACTCAACGCTTATTCCGGAAAGCCAAAGCAAACAAAAACTCCTTGCCTGTGGTAAGTAACAGGGATAGGGTACTAAACACTTCTTGATTTAACGCCACTGTCTGCTCCCTTCCTTATTTTGGAAACCCGTTTCACTACAACAGAGTAATAAGTTCTCTGGCAAAAGCTAAACAGAGAACAGACTACCCAGTAGCATGGTGTCTGCACTGCATTAGGCCCAATCAAACAGAGGTCACATGCGGGGCTCAGGTGACCCTTGGGTGTCAATGCCAGTCTGCAGGCTGACTCGAAGACTCACAGAGTGGGGTCTGCTTCTGGTAGGCCACGGCCTTGACACCCTCAAGGTGCAGCTCTGGCCTGCACAGAATCAACTGCTCAGCAATTGACAACAGCAACAGGACAGTGACCTAAAGAAGCCATTCTCTGCCAATATAAAATTTCAGGGAAAAAAATTTCAGGAAAATTGGAATGTAAAGAAAATTGAAATTTTCCATGAACTTTTTAAAGCCCCCCTGTATAAAACTCCACAGAACCACACATAAGCTGCCTGAATTAATGAGCAAATTCAGCAAGTCACTGGGTAGAAGCACACTTAAAGAAACAACCACTGACAGTTCTGTCCTCCAGCAACAAACAAACGGAACGGGGAGCACTCGAAACGCCACTGCTTGCCAGCTGAATGGCACAGGGCGGCATCAGGAAGATCGAGCACTCGGAGTGAATCCATGGAAAGAGGTGCACACCCACCAGCCAGGGAGGCAAGCAAACAACAAACAAACAAACAGAGACAGAAACATGAAAGCCACAGGATAAATGAAAAGATAATCTATGCTCATTGATCAGAAGATCCAATGTTAGGAGGTGGCCATTTCCCTCCAAACCAATCTATGGAATCGATGCAATCTGAGTCACAAACACACGGGCTCCTGGACAGAAAGCCAATACTGATCCATGCCACCGCCCGGACTGACCTCAAATGCATGGTGCTCGGTGACCGAAACCAGACACGGAAGGTCACAGTGTGGGGTCCACTGACATGAAAGCTCTAGGAGGGGAGAGCAATAGACAGACAAGGCAGGGGTAGTGGCGAGGGCCTGTCAGGGTGCGGAGGAAGTAACTGCGTAATGGGTAGGGCTGTTGGATGCTGTCACGTGACAGGGGGCACCCACCCCCTAGGGTTTTCTCGGAGGTGGTCTTTACGGGACCAGTCCTGGTGGTACTAGGTGCTCGGCTGCTCATGGAAGTGCCAAGAGGGAGAACCATCAGTAGTTCCTTCCAGGATTCCCCCCAAGCCCCCAGGGTCAGTCCTACTATTGCTTCGCGTCAGAATGGACTGGACTTGCACTCAGTTTGGTTCTATGAGGGCAGATGGTCTGGTCTCTTTTACCTTCTGGCTGGCATTTAAGCTAACCACTTTGACCACGGGGGACTGCTCAAGGGGTCCTGGATGATGCTTTGGGATGATGGTAATACTTTGCATATAGCTAGTGGGGGGCAGTTGTGTCACGTTACGAATATGCCAAATGCTACTGAACTGTTCACTTTCAAACAGCTCATTTTATGCTGTGTTGCGTGTTCACCTTAGTAAAACACACAGACACACACACACGGAGTGGGGATTAGTGTGTTTGGTGGAGCGTGCGTAAATGGATAAAATGATTTTTACTGTTTATAAGGAAAGGCGACAGGCCAAGGGCAGCCAAGACATTCTTGGAGCGTCAGCAGCGAAGGCTTACACTGCTGGAGATGAAGACTAATTCTGAAGATAAAGAGTTGAAGAAACTGGGGTGTTGACCCAGGGATAAAGAGAAAAGGATAATTTGTCTCTTTAAAGACCAACGGCTGTGAGAGGCAATGACAATATGTGCAATGTGGATTTGAGAACATACTTCTTTAGAAGTAAAACAAATGCAGACACCAGCACAAATCTCACCCTCTTCTGGGGGAGTGAGCAGTCTGTCCTGTAAACCCCGGAACAGCTCCCTCGTTCTCCAGTGTGGCCCTCACAGGATCACCACATTCAGGGGCTGTACCACACGGAGATGGCCGTTCTCACTGTGTAGGGTCCATAGGTTCGAATTCAGTGCTCCAGCCCTGGGGGAAGATGACGTCCTCTCCCTGTGGGTCCCAGGGGGAAGGTCCTTATCTCTTGGAGCTCTCTGCTCCTGAGCCATCTTCGTGTGGCATAGCATCTCTCTTCTCCATCTCTCTTTCCTGTTCCCTAGATTGTCTAATCTCAAGAGACTGCCCCAAGACACACCCTATGTTGCGCCTCATTAACCTAATAGAGAAAAGCCACCTTTAAATGGATCGATAACCACAGATATATTTAAATAAACCAACCCACTACCATTGCCTCAAGTTAGACTCCTCGTGACCTTTTGGGAATGGACAGCACTGTTGCAAAGGATTTCCGGAATGGTAACTGCTATGGAAGCCGGCAGCCCCTCCTCCTCCTGCAGACCGCTGCGGGGGTTGAACCAGCCTTGTGGTTCGCAGAGCACCACCAGGCCTAAGCTGCCAAGGCTCCTTTACGAGGGTCCTAACACACTCTTGGCCACTGAGCTGACCTTAGGGTGACCTGCAGGTTTCACAGGCTGGGCTGGGGCAGAAAGCCTCACCTTCTCCCCAAGGAGTGGCCAGTGAATTCCCAGTGCCGACTCTGTGACTAGTAGCCGATGCTTCACCTACTGTGACAGCAGGAGATGTCTTTATCACAGCTCTACAGAGATGAGAATTGCCTCTATCCATTTGATGGCAGGGAGTTTTCTGGGGAGTGGGGAGTCCTGGGGGGCGGGGGATAGTGTGGGACCCAATGCAATCTGTAACACCATGGGTACTCATGAAAATAATAGAACAAAACCTGAAACCAACTAGGGCAAAAAGAAATTGGGGGTGAGAAAGATGATAGACTTAAACTAAGCTGTATATCCAAGAATAATAAGTAAAACCAATCTAATTCAGCCACAATACACAGAACTTTCTGCTGTGTGACCCAACAGTGGCTAGTATGGACAGGCTGCACCTGTGCCAGTGAGCACAGGTAGAAACACTCCTGCAGAGATTGGTCAGTGGCCACTGAGAAGCTGGTGAGAAGATCCGCCAGCCCCCCTCCCCACCTGTGCACAGATGGGGGACTCTATCTACAGCAGATGCCCAGTAGTCGGAAGCAGGGCTGTTGCTGGAGAAAAAGAGGGGCATTTCAAGACGGCAAAGAGGCCAGGCTGCTAAGGAAACATAAAAATGCCACATGGACGTACACACCCAGTAATAGAGCTTCCAAAAGGATGAAGATAAAAGTACTGGAACTCAAAAGAGGAAAAGACAAATCTTCAATTGGGGCTGGATTTCAAATAGTCCTCTCACTGCAAATAAGAGTTAAGAATCAGTCGAGATGGTGAAGACATGACAATGCCATCAACCCAGCCGACTTCTTTACCATTTCCAGAACACACCTTCCCGTGGCACTGGTGCACACACACAGGCACCTCAAGCGAACACAGGACATTGCCGACGACAGACCATTTTCCAAGCCACAAAGCAAGTGTCAGATGTAAGAGGCTTGAAATCATACCGAGTATGTCTTCTGACCACAGGTTTACACTGGAATTCAATAATAGCAAAAATCTCTGGAAAACTGCCAAATAATTGCAAATTAAAAACAATACGTCTACACAACCAGCGGGTCAAAAAAGACGCCTCAAGGGAAATTAGAAATACTCTGAACGGATGGGAATGAAAAGAGGGCCTGTCACAGTCTGGGGGATTCATCCAAGCCTGTACTTACAGGGAAATTTAGAGTTTCACACACACACACACACACACACACACACACACACACGAGGGGGCTTTAGAGGTTCATGAAAAATAGAATGAAAAGAGAATGGTACTTTCCCACGAACTTTTCAAGCCTCTCCCCGCCCTGTTTGTGTGTGTGCTGAAAGGTCTTAAATCAGTGATCCAAGCTTCCACCTTAAAAAAATAATAAGGCAAAACAGAATCAATGAAATAGAAAACTGAAAAATATCAATAAAAGCAAAGACTGCTTCTTGAGAGGACCCATAAAACTGAAAACTTTTATCTAGATGGAGCAGGAAAAAGAAATTGAAGACACAAATGACTCATATCAAGAATGGCTGAGGGGCTCTCACTGCGGATCCTGCACACACGGGAGGATAAAACAGAAATGCTAGGAACAACCTTCTGCTAATAAAAATTTTAAATGTAGACACAATGGACAAATCCCTTGAAAGATGCAATCTGCCAGCACTATCAAAGGGCCTCAAGAAAAAAGAGATGCCTTCATGACCCTGTTAAATAAATGGAATCTGTGGCTAAAAATTCTCCCACTAAGAAAACTCCTCACTCAGATGGCTTTGTTTATGAAATTTACAAAAACATTTAAGGAAGAAATAATACCTATTCTACTCAAATGCTTCATAAAAGACAGAAAAGGTGCAAACACCCGCTAATTCACTTCATGAGGCTGGCATTAAACTGACACCCAACCCAGACAAACCCTCTAACACAATTTCAGCAAATTAAATCCAGTAATGGTATAAGAAAGATGACACATAATGACCAACTGAGATTACCGTGGCAATACAAGAGCGGCTTAATATTTTAATTCCAATCACAACTCACCACTTTAACAGAATGGAAGAGAAAACGCAAACGAGCAACTAAAACATGGAAAAGCAACACCAAAAAGCAGAACAAAATTCACCACTATCACATAATCCGTGATTTGTACTTCTTGAATGAAGAAAAAAGTATATAATCAATTTATTAAAAGGACCCCCCCCCTCCAAAAAAATAATACAAAAGAAGGAAACACCCTCAACCCATGAAAACTCTGGGTCTGGCCATTGCATTAATGGTAAAAGGCCAGAGGTAAGTCGCCTCTCACCAGCTCTCAACCAGTACCGATGGTCCCAGCTAGTGCCACAGGGCAAGTCACGGCAGAGGCACAGAGACGGGAAACAATGCAGGAGGCAGTCTATTTGCTTTCGGTCTGGAGGAAGGAGAATGAAGAAAACCGAAGCCATATGGAAGCAATCAGTTCCTATGAATGAGCCATGCCAGCAACCTCAAGGCCAGGAGAACGCTACGACCAAGGACAACCAAGTGCTCTGAGAAGGGTCACATGACGAGGTCCTGGGTGGAGTGGGAGGGTCATAAAGGAGAGAGGGCTTACTGGTCAGCTGGACCCCCCCTCCCCACGCCCAGACTCTGCCCCTTCATCCTCCTCCTGAATCTGGAACTGAATGCAGCCCGTGTTAGAATCATCAAATCACTCAAAACTCAAAGGGCAGTTAATTCCCCTGGGGCAAGGCATAGAGGGTCAGTAACACGGAGGAAGTGGGCTAAGTGATGGCCCACGGAGGGGCTAGCAATGGACGAATGGAGGCAAAACGCCAATGAACTGTTTAATGTTTTATAAATATACATCTATTTGCAGATGACAAGATTGTATACACAGGAAAAATCCAGGGAATCTACAGAAAGCTACCAGAACTAACTGTATTTACAAAGGTCAACGTGTAAACGTCAACTTCATGTCTATTTCTTAGCAACAAATCATTGAAAATAAAGTAATATAATTGACAGTAACATGAAAAATCACAAACTACTTTAGGATACACTTAACAAAATACATGCACAGCCTATGCAGTAAAAACAAAACAAAAAAATGCTGATAGAAATCCAGGAAAGTATAAATTACTGGAAAGACCCATTGGATCTAATTCAAAAACCAACCTCACTGCCATCGAGTTCACTCCCACTGGATCAGAAAACTCAATGTTTTTAAGGTGCCAATTTGTGCCACTGATTTGCAGAACAAAACCTTTCCTTTTCCAAATCTCTGTTTGCTTTTGAGAAACTGGATCAACATAATTCTAAAATTTATAGAGAAAAACAAAGGACCTAGAGGCACTAAGGCAAATCTGAGAAAAACTTTTAGACTCCCTGATGGCAAGATACTGTTGTCCTGGCGAAGGGCAAACGGTCTAATGGAGCAGAGTAGCAATCGAGAAACAAGCCCCAGCCAGCCCTGCACCCACTGAGCACCTACAGATGGGGCTGTGTTCTGAAGATCCGGCAGTTAAGTGAGAAATCAGTGTTAGGCAAAAACCATGTCAGATCGCAAAATTGAGGATGACGACACCATTACATGCTGCTGAATTAGAAATCACATCACTCCCTAAGTGCCAACCCACACCCAAGATGCCATCCTTGAGTTGATTCGGACTCACAAGGACCCTGGAAGGCAGAGCAGAACTGCCGGAAGGGGCTTTCAAGACCAAGAGTAAAAGTCTCATTTTTTTTTTCCTGTGGAGCAGCTGGTGTCTATGAACCGGTGACCTCACAGTGAGCAGCCTAACGCATAACCCACTCAACTCTCAGGGCTCCTGCCCCCAGAAAGACTGGTGGCCTTGGACACCCACAGGGAAGGTTCTCCGACTGAGCCGGCATGGACATGGTGGTGGGCAGGTTTGAGAAGTCCGCTACATTCTTCTTCTGCAAGGTGGCTGTGTCTTTGAACTGCGGGTCTTCTGGGTGCAGCCAGGCGCTTCCCCGCACCACCACAGCACCTTACATAACGGCCAAACCAGGAGGGGGGCGGCCAGCCTGGCGGACACAATCTTAATCAGCACGGCCACAGCTGCTCTCGCCTCCCTCGCACCTCGGCGCTCGTCCCTGTCAGGCGGGCATCGGTAATGTGCAAAAGGAGTCAGATGGCACAAGTTTCACCAGTGCCGCCAATGTGAAATGCTGGATAACGAGATCGTTAATAAGGGAGGAATAGGTGTTGTATCTCAGTTGATTTTGACGGAGGTGCCAAGGTAATTTAGTGGGGAGAGGAAAGAGTTTTCAACAACTGTTGCTGGAACGACACATGGAAAAAAAATGACTGCTGACTCATACCTCAAATCATACACAAAAACTAATAGAAATTGATCGGAGGCCAAAATTTAAAAATAACAAGTGAAAAAAACTCTAGCGAAAGTACAAACTATCTTGGACACAACAAGCACAGCGAGGAATGGGGAAGTTGGACTTCATCAAAATTAAAAACTTTTGCGCAGGGGGCTACTAAAGAAAACCCCCGATAAGCCAATTAAAGGGGGGGGGGCGCACAAAGGACATGAAGGGACAATTCACAAAGGATAACACTCAAATGGCTGACAAACACATGAGGAAATGCTCAAGATCACTAGTCATCAGGGAGATGCAAATCAAAACAACAATATTACCATGCACCCACAATGATGGCCCAATGGGAAAAAAAAAACCCAGAATAAATGCCGGAGACTGGAATGCTTACACCCTGCTGGTGGTCTTGTAAACATGTACAACCGCTGTGGAAAGTATTATGGTGCTACCCAAGCCAGCTGGGACTAGAAAGGCCAGGCTACTCGGCAAGACTTCTGCTGGGCAGATGCTCCACATAAACAGATGCATGTTCTCCCACATTCACTGCAACACAGTTCACAACAGCCAGCAGCTGGAAACAGCCCAAATGCCCATCAGCAGAAGACTGGATATAAACAAAGCTGGTATATCCACACAATGGAAGACTATGCATCCCTAAAAAAAAATTGCAATGAAAACATACAACACCTCATGACAGTGAAGGACCTAGAAGCCATTCTGCGGAGAGCAGTCTATCACAAAAGGTCAGATACTGTATGAATCCAATACTTTAACGATAAACACCAAGATGAAGCCAGGCTTCTGCTCTCAGGTCATGTAATCTTCTAATTTTGCCTCCCAGGCAACTAGATAGAGAGCCTACCTAACGTCCACGAACCGGTTTTATCACCTCTTTAGAGGAGGCCTCGCCTCAGCTGGGGTCAGTTTTTTAAGATGGGGAAGGGGGAGAAGACCAGTAAGATGCTGCCTTGTGAGGAACTGATACCAAAGCTCAAACAGAAAGTAAATGTTTAGAAAATAATGATGGCAACCTAAGTACAACTATGCTCCATACGATGGATTGCTATAGGAGCTCTAAGAGCCCCAATAAAATGATCTCTAAGAGTAACTACAGAGATAAAAAACAAACAGAATGGCAAAGATGTTGGCTTATAATACTGGGCTAAGGTCACCCGAATCCAACAACCACTCCTACCAGCGTGATAAGTGAACCTCACTTGAAAGTCACATGTAGGCAGGAGGGCATGGCTCAGAGATGGTGATTACATCCCTGGTGGTGGGCACATCAGGTGGGGCAACCTCCCAGGGAGTGAGAAACACATAACAATACTGATGTAGAACCCAAGGGGGAGATTATGCCTTGTACTGTTCCTAAGTAGACACATTTGACCTAGTTTCTACCCAGCCCTTGGTGACCAGGCTGTGTGCTATGACAACTGGGCCTTTAGACTCTGTCCTTTTGAGGCACACTGCGTCCTTCCATGAGCCACACCAGAAGGACGCAACATGGAAACCTCACTAAGTGGACGGGGCTTTACCTCAAACCCACCTGTAAGCAGAGAGAAGGAACCAACATGTTCCTTTAGCCTTAAGGTTAAAAGAAGCCCGTGTGTGTGTGTGTGTGTGTGTGTGTGTGTGTGTGTTAGATTTTGTGGTTTAGGGACTTTGGTTTGCATCTCTTGCTTTGAGGGTGGCCAATGAATGGGGGTGGCCACATATTTACTAATCTAATGCCCTTCTTGATCCCTGATGACATGTATTAATCTGGTAGGCCTGGTTCTGCCTTTGTGAATGACTATTATTGGAAGATTTGCCCTAACGCCAATGCTCATTGTTTGTCTAAATAGCATCCAGTCACTTAAGCGTTTTATCTGTACAAATTAACAATTCATGGTGTGGTCTGAAAACAGTCTTTATTTGTATAATTTCCTTTTCTCAACAGTGTTTTAAATTCTATACCACTGGTTAAATCAATGACACTACCAACAGAATTACATTGTGCTCCAGGGCATAACATATAATGAACATATAATGTTCTCTACCATAAATTGATAATGATTTCTCTAAAGTGAACCAGAGACTTATATACAGCATAAATACGCAAATGGATTTTGGGGTCACACTAATTCTAGCCCCGATCTAAGAACAATTAGTTTTTAGGACATGGCTCTGCTTGATGTTTTCTTGCCTTTGTGAAGAGACAACAGAAGATATAGGTGCTACAGCAAAGTGTGGAGACTCACTAGCTGAATACTATCTGGGATCTTAGAGGATTGTCTTCAAACAAGCAGACACCTAAGTGAGGCTATCAACGATGTCTACAGAGAAGCAGCACACTAAGCTGTGTGATCCAAGGATTGTAAATAATAAAATCCAACTGAGGGAATGGTATCAGAATTTAACCTGTAAACACACACGCAGCTCACAGAGGGCTACGGATGTCAGTGAAAGCCCCACGTCCCCTTGCGGGGTCCCCGCATGGATTAAGCCTCTGGTGAACCCTCTGGGAGCCCTGTGGAGGAATATGAACAGCCTTGTAATACAACAGGGCTTGGTAAAGTCGAGTACAGGACATGGAGTTAGGTTAAAATATAATACATTATCTGATCCCCGTTTGACCCAATTTAGTGTCCGTTTTTAACATTTTCTGCTTTCTTTGAGAGAGGTTTTCCTGTTTTGTCTCGTCATTGTTGTTGGTGTTTGTTTCCTGTTTGGGTTTTACATGATACTTGGTACATGATATCGAGAGTAGGTAGATCTACAGAGACAATGACTGGATTGGTGAGTGCCTAAGGACATACGGAGGAGGATGGGAAGGGGGGGGGAATCTAACAATGAGTAAGAGAAGAAAATGTTCCAAAATTATGACTGCACAAATTGCCTTAATATGACTGAAGGATTAGTACATGTGCTGCTGAAGCGAGCACGATGACTGAAGGATTAAATTGTAAGACATGTTAGGAATATGCCAATAAAGCTATTAAAAAAAAACCACTCTGGTAATTCTATTCTATAAAAGGGTAGAATAATCGACAAGAAGCTTATCAATGATTGCCTGGAGCCAGGACTGGGGATGCAATTGGAAGGGAAATGATCAAATGTAATTGGATGATGGGAACACTGTGTCTCAGCGGTGGCTGTGGTGGTTGTTTTATATACCTGTCCATTTGATAAAATGCACTGAGAGTGCACGCTATGCAAATGATGCCTTATTAAAACCAAAACATAAGATATAAATGGAATTTGCTGCCATTGAGTCAATTCGGACTCAATGACCCTATCAGACAGGGGGACACTGCCCCTGGGGTTTGTTTCTTGGATGGGAAACCATGGGTTCTCTGGAGGAGCAGGAGGTCGATTCCACCCGCTGCCCTCCCGGTGGCCAGCCCAACGTGAACCCTGCCTTGCCGCCAGGGTTCCACCCTTCATGAGGGTGATTAAAAACACAAAGCAATGTAATACAAACCATGAATCAACCAACCAACTCATTGCCACTGAGTCTTTTCTGACTCAGTGACCCACAGGACAGAGTAGAAGTCTTAGAGGTTGTGGGATTGTACATCATTATAGGAGTAGGCAGCTTCATCTTTCTCCTGCAGAGGGCCTGGTGGCTTGAACCACTGACCTTGCCGTTAAGAGCCAGTCTTATGAGTGCGGATTTGTGATTTACAAGGGTGGCTCAGGAGAGCAGATTACAGAGAGGCTGTGAAAAATCCTGCCACGGGGCCTACCGGAAACCCGGCAGAAGAGGAAACATTCTTAAATGAAGTCCAGGCTCCCTCGACCTCACGCAGAAACCAATCCCAGGCGACAACTTTCTCTGAATCCGAAAAGCACACAAAAGTTTCTACACTACCAGAAGGGTGGCTTCAGACCTTGGTCATCCATTTAATCAACAGGGCTAAAACACACTGACCAGAGAGCAAAAGGCCGATGCAATGTGGGCAACAGTGAATTGAAGGGTCGCCTTCTGCTCACGGTGACACCCCTCTCCAGAAAGCCAGACTCGTCACAGAGGCAGAAAAGTCTCACCACCACCAAATGACTATTCAGAATAGATAAGGGTGGCAGGATGCCACTCAGTGAGAATGAAAGCAAGGTTCTCTTTTTTTTATAAAGCATTTTATTCAGGGTTCTTATAGCTCTTATAATAATCCACACATCGATTTTATCAAGCACATTTGTATATGTTGCCATCATCACTTTCAAAACATTTTCTTCCTACTTGAGCCCTTGGTATCAGCCCCCCACTGTGGCCCATTGTTAAATCATATCTTACACAGTCCACTATCTCCCTTCACCCAAGTTTCTGCTGTTTGTCACATCTGTGTGTGCTACACATCTATCATTGTGATCGGTTCTCCCCCTTTCTTCCCCTACCTTCCCCTAACTCTCATGGTATTGCTACTCCCATTATTGTTTCTGAGAGGTTCTATCGGTCCGGAATTACTGTGTTGAGAACTCTTATCTGTACCAGTGTGCATGCTCCAGTCTAGCCAGATTTATAAGGTAGAACTGGGTTCATGATAGCAGGGGGGAGGGGGAATGGGGTAGAGAAAGCATTAAAGAACTAGAGGAAAGCTGTGTGTTTCTTGGGTGCTGTACTGCACCCTGGCTGGAGAGCAAAGGGAGATCTCCAAGTGGCTGATGCACACATGAAAGCATTGCTCTGTAGCTGTAGTCACCGGGGCAATGGAATGTCACACCAGCATGAGGTGCTCTCCCACGGCTCCAACAGGCTGCACGGGAGGACGCGTCACGTCAGAGGGAGCAAGGCCCCTCGAGAGAGGGAGGCCTCCGTGTACACTGGGAGCAGCTACTGGGGCTGGAGACGTAGACCGCCCTCTCGAGTAATTCTGTCATCAATGGCAGATGCCGCTAAGAGACCCGGATATGCAGGCACCAAGATGACAGGTGTGTGTGCACAGCAATGGCCACAGCAAAATTACGTGGTAGTAACTCCAAACTAGGACCAACCCAGATGCCCAGCAGTAGATGGACGAGTCAGTGGCCCTACATGACAGAGTAGTACAGGGCCTCTGGCTTTCTGAGGCCAATTCTTTTGGGGAGTAGAAAGTCCTGTCCTTCTCCCTTGGCTGGACATGTCACTGGTGGCGTATTCGTCCCATGGGACAGCTACTCTCCAGGCTGGCGTGAACAGGCCTAGCGAGGACAAGGAATCTGACCTGCCACATGGAGAAGCACAGCAGAATCACACAAAGTCTGAATGAAGGAGGGAGATGGAAGATGCCAGGGGCTAATCCCATTTATGTGATGTTGAGGAAACTACCAAGCAATCAATGTTGACGTCAAGGAAAACCAACAGTGGTGGAATCCAGGGCAGATGAACCCTTCAGGCCCAGTGGTGAGAGCGGCGATACCGGGAGGGTAGAATGGGACAAGCGATGACAAGGATCTGCATATAAAACCCCTCCCTGGAGGACGGACAATAGAAAAGTGGGTGAAGGGAGATGTTGGACAGTGTAAGGCTTGACCAAATAATAATTTATAAATTATGAATGGTTCACGAAGGAGAGGGGTGGAAAGGGAGGAGGAAAAGTGAGGAGCTGATACCAAGGACTCAAGTGGAAAGCAAATGCTTTGAAGATGATGAGGGCAACAAATGTACAAATGTGCTTGACACATGGATGGGCGTATGGGTTATGATAAGAGTCGTACGAGCCCCCAATAAAATGACTTAACAAAAGGTAACAATGGGTAAGAAATAATTGAGCACATGTCAAGTCCAGTTTAAGAAAATGTCACCTGCCTGCACTTGGGTTGAGGTGGCCGGTGTGCTGTGGCTTGGCGACCACCCATCCGAGTGAGCGAATGAGGGACCTGAGGGTCCCGGGCACTGGCAACGCAGGCAGCTGAGCAGGCGAGCGACCTTCCACATGCATGTGCACGGACTCTCCCTGGGGCGGTTTGGAAGGAGAGGTGACAGTAGGGCAGATGTCCTGAGGACTGTGGGAGGTTGGCAGGCCACATGCCCATCTTCCAAGGGAAAAAACCCGACTGCTGAAACAGTGGGAGGGAAGAGGCCGGGCCAGTCTGACTCCAGGGCCGTGTTCTCACCCCAGGGAAGAGGGAGGCCTGGAAGGCAGCCAATGGCGGTGACAGGGACAGAGGGCGGCTTAGGGTGGGGCAGGACAGTCGCTTGGCGCACTGTTGCCTGGCTTGAGGGACTGAAGGAAGGCTGGGTCTTTTTCTCTGAGGACAGGAGATCAGGCAGACATGAACCCCTAAGTGCCTTGAGCCCTGTGGGGAGCAGCACCCACACACTGGGCCGAGTGGTATGGGAGGGCTTCTGATCCCGGCCACCTGACTTGTCAGGACAGTCTGGTCACCAGAGAAAAGCAGACCTACTCGAGGAGAGAGGGACGTGGGGGGAGACAGGTACCTGGTAGACAGTTGGTTCAAGTCCAGGGTTGGCACGGGCCCCAGAGAAAAGCTGAAGAAGTGGGTGGAGTCTAATGTAGGTGAGGCCAAGCTATGGGAGGGCACCGTGGGGAGACGTGTGCAGGGGACACAGGCCAAGCAAGGACAATGGCAGCTGAGAAAAGGAGTCACAATGCAGGAAGACTGCCAGGGATGGAGCCAGGGGTGTGTGTGACAGAGGGGACCGGATCCTGCTGCCTCACGAGCCATTCTGCCTACTACTCGCCCTCTGCCTGTCAACCATGTCTGATCCGGGACTCTCGGCTTCTGCTCCCCCCGTCCGCCACCTCTCTTCTGCTCATCTTCACCCAGCAGCTACCCTCTGTTCTCCCCGCCCTCTCTTGTTCTGTGCTTTATCTGCTGTGGTTGACAGTATACACAGCAACACGATGCCGAACCAACAGCTTCTCCGTGCACCACTTGGTGACAGTGAGGACCTTCTGTGGGTTGTGCATCCCTTCTCACTCACCTTCACTCAGAAGCACTGCTCCCGAAGGAGCCTGCCTCACCTGAGCTGCTGTCAGTTTGCCCTCTTGCTTCAACAGAGCAGAGTGCTCGTGCACCACGGCACGCCCTACGTCTCCCCCAGGTCTGAGTCTCTGGGCCTGAAAAGCTTGTCGGCAGTCATCCACGAAACAAGCACGGAGCTCCCAGAGCAAAGACACACAGAGAGACCATCAGCCCACACAGAGAACATACACCCAGCCTCGCTGGCCGGGAGACTGACTGGAAGAACTGGATGGTGCCTGGCTGCTGCTGCTGACTGCTCCGAGAGGGAGCACAATCAGAGGTCCTGGAGAGAATGGGGCCAAGCTGTGGAACAAGAGTCCAAAGAATTACAATAAAAAATAAAACGCAAGGCTTACTGGTCTGACAGAAACGAGCAGGCCCCGGGGATTATGGTCTATAGCCACCCTTCAAGGCTGGAGTAGAACTCACCCTGTGGTTCCATTTTCAGCCATATGAGGCAAGTTTGTAAAGTGGCCACTTACACCAGAGAGGTACATACCCCTTAGAAAAATCAACCATTTGAGGCTAAAGGGCAGCATCTGTCCAGGGACAAGGCTCTGAGGGCAAGAAAAGAGAGGAAGCAAGGCGGATGGGAACGGGAAAGCCGGGGCGGGGTGGGAAGGGTGCTGGAACACTGTGGGGATCACCATCAATGTCACGGAACAAACTGTGCATGGACAGTTGAATGGAGCTCTAATTTGCTTTGGAAACTTTCACCCAAATCACAATTAGACAAAACAACAATATAAAACCAAACAAATGAAACGACACCATCTCAAGGCAAGTCCAGAGATACATGAAAAGTAAGCAGAGTTGAGGAACTGAACTTACCTCTCCTGGCACACACCTCTGCCTGGAGCCAGCGCTTTGAATGAAAGCCACAAGCAAGGCTTCCAAATGTGGAACCCTAAGAGCCTTGTCACCCTCTCACCCTAAAAGTCTTAGAGGCGAAGTCTCTGATGCACCGACCATCTCTGCAAACAGACCAACGAAAGGAGCAGGATGCTCACCAAGATGTGTTTTTAAAATGATCTTTAAAACTAGGGGAGCATACTACTGTTTGGTTTTTGAGATGACTTTGGGAATATTTCTGGCTTACGATCTTTAAAGGTCAGCTCAAGGCAATAGTTGTGGGGGTTTATCCAGTCTCCAAGTGTCGGAAAAGTCTGGGTCCATGAGAATGTACAATTCTGCTTAGCATTTTCCCCCTTTGGTCAGGAGTCGTCAGTGGAATCTTAGATGAAAACGTGCGGTGGTGGTAGCTGGCTGGTATTCCTGGTTTCATGGCAAAGCAGGCGACTGTTCCTGGAAGCCATCAGCTACGCATTTCATTCCCTCCTCTTATCCTCAACTTTCTTTCTCTGATTCTTCAGGCAAAGAGAGGCTAATTGCTGAGCCTTGAAAGCTGTCAGGAGCCCAGGGACTAAGCAATAGACTAGGAGAGGGACCAAAAATCCACACCAAACTCACGCCCACCCAGTCAATGCTGACGCACAATGACCCTCTAGGACAGGGAAGAAGAGACCCTGTGGGCTTTGAAACGGGAACTCTTTAGGGGAGTAGAAAGCCCCCTCTTTCTGCACGGAGTGGCTGGTGGCTTCACGCTGCTCACCTTAAGGTTCGCAGCCAAACACATAAGCTACCAAGGCTGCTTAGGCGGCAGGAAACACTTTGTTTGGAGGCCAATTAACGGGGATTTCCCATGGAACCATGGCCCTAAACCTCCACACCAAGGAACCGAATCCCAGGAGGTTTGAGTT
This sequence comes from Nesogale talazaci, assembly GCA_004026705.1. Classification (NCBI taxonomy): domain Eukaryota; kingdom Metazoa; phylum Chordata; class Mammalia; order Afrosoricida; family Tenrecidae; genus Nesogale; species Nesogale talazaci. Next base: position 6,028 of record PVJH01018367.1, on the reverse strand, counting down.
GAACACAGGCAGCCTAAGCAGGCAATCTGGTTTTCTGTAAAAATATTTATCACACAGCATTTGCCATGTCAATGTTTTACAGGTGCACGACTAAGCAGAAGCAATTACAATCACTGGCTCTGCAGCCCTATTGATCAATGTGATGTTCTGCCATCACAAGTCACCCCTCCCCCTGGCTCCTGGTAACCACTAGTAAACTCTGCTCTCTATTAATGTGCCTTTTTATGGGCAGGGGTCCTTTTTATATAAGCAAGGTCACCTAGGATGGATCCTTTTGGGGTTGCCTAATTTTGTTCAGCCTGATGCTGCTAAGCCCCACCCGCACTGCCGACTTCCAAGGGCCTGCTGTCTTGGGTGGTACTCCAGTGCACGGCACCACTTCCTGATGCTGCCTTCATCTCTGGTGGGCATGTGGTGGGGTCCATCTATTGACCACGGTGACTATCTGTGTGCAAGGTGCAGTGAACAAGCAAGTGCGCTGGCCTCTGCTTTTAGGTCTTTTGGGTATGCACCTAGGAGTCCAAGGCTTGTGTCACATGGTGGTTCTATTTTTAGGCCTTTTTTTGGGAAGACGTGTCACACTGTCTTCCAACATTCCTTTTCCTTAAACTTCCCTTTTAATTAACCTTCTAATAAACATCATTAAACTTTTACTCCACTCATCTTTCAAAGGTTAAATGTCAGGTCTTCCAAATGATTCAAACCTGCATTGCGGGGCCCCGTCTAGGCCAGGCTCCTGTCACGCACGCTCATGCCTCCTTTGCAGCACAGGAGAGAGTCAATCAAACCACTTCCTGTAATTCGTCCCAGAATCGCGCTTTCCCTTGCAGGTAAGGCTCATGAAGCCTAAACTGTGCTTGGCGAAATCCTAGGCTCAAGAGCAACCTCAGTGGGCCGCACTGGTTCCCGCTCAGAGCGGAGCCTGTCTGACACAGGAGAGCTGCCTCTAGCTTTCCAAGGCTGGGATTCCTTATAGGGTTAGAATGCCTCATTTTTCTCCCAGGGAGTCACTGCTGGTTTTAAACCACTAAGTTGCGATAAGCAGCTCCATTTGTAGCCCATTGCACTACCTGGGCTCTAGCTACATTAGGGGTTAGAACCTTTTTCTGATAACACAAACACTTCTGGCTTCCTGGGCCACGCAATCCCAGCTGTACCTATTCAACCCTGCCAGACACAAGCCACCAAGCAGCCCGCAGTGCAACTGGAATGAATGGGTGTGGCCGTGCTCCGCTCAATCTTTATTTGGAAGGGCAGGCGGTGGGCTACGGGCTCCAGGACCGTCCCGCTGACCCCTCTGGTCTCCATCACCAGCACGTGGCTCCACAATCGAGCAGAACTACAGAGAGTCGTGGAGGTGGGCAGTCGGCTGGGAAGGGGAACTCAGGGAGGTGGTTTCGGTGGGTTGGTGAGTGTGGAAGAGGGAGGACCGAGGATGAGGAGTGAGCAGCAGCTGATGCAGCAGTACCTTTGAGAGCTCCACAGTTTGTGGAGCAGGCCTGGGAAACAGCTCTGTGGCAGGAGTTTGACAGAACTGCACATTAGGACCAGGCAGGGCTGCGGAAGCTAGGGGTTTCATGCAGGAGCGGGGGCATGGGGCACCGAGCTCGGGACTGCCTGGGAGCTGAAGAAGAAAGACCTCTCCTGGGGTGCAGGAAAGGTGGCAGAGAAGGGCCGCTGTTTGGAGCGCGTGTCAGCAGGTTGAGTCTGACTGACAAAGGCTTTAGAGCAGGGAGGAGCCCTGGGGGCTCCTAGCTGCAATCCTGTGGGGGAGCAAATTGCCAGGTCTTTCCTCCTGCAGACCAGCTACCTGGGTTCAAGCCACCAACCTCTGGGCTAGCAACTGGGTCCTTACCGTTGTACTAGTGATTCCTCAAGGAAAGGCCTCACGGCCACTGGGTCACTTCTGACACACGGTGACCCCACAGGACAGAGAAGAACTGCCTCTGCACCTTTCTGAGGCTGTCAGTCTTGACCGGAACAGAAAGCCTCATCTTTCTCCAGCAGTCGGCTGGTGGATTGAAACTGCAGTGTGTAAGCCATTACGCTGCCGGGCCTCCCATCCAGGACAGGCAGAGGGGACGAGAGAAAAGGAGAGCCTTGCATTCTTCTCTGTGAAATGTGAGGGGAGGGGGCTCAGAAGGCCCTGGAAGCCTGAGAGTGGGACAGGGAGCAGTGGCAGCCCGGGCAGGTCACCAGGGCTCCCAGGCAGACCAGCATCAGGCTTCGTGTCTCTCTCTCTCTCTCTCTCTCTCTCTGCGGGAACGTGTAGGAGAACACTTCTAGCAGAGGTGGTGCTGGAGTCTTCTGTGGGCTGTTTCGAGCTCTGACTCAACGTGGCGCGTCACTCCCTGAATCACCACCATCACCTGCTGTCCCTTCCTATCGCTTCACTTTCCCATGCAGGTAGAAGGGCGGGTCCCGAGGAGGCCGTGGCCACGCCTGGTACGGGCAGGCACACCCAGCTCTTCCTCGAAGGAAACCAAAAGGCCGTGGGATTCCTGAGACAGCTCCCAGTGGGTCTCATGCCTCAAGCCTTCGAATGTGGACCCACCGATTTAACAAAGGGAGGACCCCAAACATTGAGCGCACATCAACCGACAACCAGACAAAACTCAACGGCCACCGAGTTCGATTCTCACTCCCACAAACATACAGGACAGGGTGGAACTACCACTGTGGGTTATAACTCTTTATGGGAGTAGGAAGGCTCACCTTTCACTCTTGGAGCAGCTGGTGGTTTTAAACTGCTGACCTTGGAGTTAGCAGGCCAATATATTACTCTCTGTGCCACCAGGGCTCCTTTACAGATGGGCAGTAAAGAACCAAGGGAGGAAAATATGTGGTTGGGAGTGTACCAATAAAACTTACAGTAGTTATTTAGTTTTACAAGCTTAACATCGAATGAGAACCTACGAAACATGCCTCACAAACACGAAGGTAAGTGATATTGCAATATTTTAATATCTTGAGAAGTTCCTGTAGTGTCAAATTCTGGAAGCCCATTCAGTTCATTTGTCTAAAGAATCGGCCGTCAAACAAACATCTGATATTTCAACGTTTTTTTTTTTTTAACCAAAATCAAGGCTGGTGTGTGGGAAATGGATTCAGAATCCATCACTGAAGAACCTTTGAGTTGACAAGTCTTCTCAGACCTCGTTTCCTTCCATCTATTTTAAAAGTATTTATTTAAACGGACAGACTCCAGGGTCAACAGTTGTCTGGGAAGCAAGCTGCCGATGCCTGTTTGCAGACACAGCATGGCTCGTGCGTGGGTCAAGGAGCAAGATTCCTAAAACCCAATAACAGGTCTGTCTTCCTCAGCGAGCAGTGTCTCAGGATGCTGTCAAATGGCAACGGCCAGGCCGCCTGACCTTTCACTTGGAAGGACTTCTGGTGGACCTTGGGAGGGGCACTAAATAAATGCACTCTTACCCGATTGTTGGGTTGATGTTTGGATCAAAACTGTCTTCCACAAACCGCCACACGATACTCGATTTACCCACACCCGTATCCTGAAAGAGAACGAGACCGGCTAATAAGGGAGAAGTCTGCCAGTATGGGCAGACACTGACTCCGAGGCTCAAGTTTGGGGTTTTAGAGTCATGAGGCATCACCTTTAGGAGTTTGGGGATACAAATGAGGCTTTCATACAGTGGTTGTTAACTGCGGTCCAGTTGTTTTTTAACTCAAGGCAAAGAGGACGCAGAGACTCGGGCGTAGAGAGGACAGTCTGCTTGGTGGGGTTCTCAAGGGCACCACCTTTCTGGAGCTACAGGCCAGGCTTGTTATGAGATTTGACAAGTTTCAAAAGGACAATAGGATCTTCTGAAAACTCCCACGTTTCAGGTCAGTGGGAAAAGTGACAAACCCATTGGCTTTTTAACATGTATATGCCAACTAATGAACTCTTGAAATACTTCTAATTGGATAAACCCCAGCCCGGCCATATATACATTATATGTGTGTGTATGTATGTATGTATATATATATATATGTATATATATATATATATATATAAAAAACTTTCCACTTCTCAGTGTGCAACTTTGAGGAAAAGGAGCCAAAAGCCTGCTTTGAGATCACAGTGTTGTCCTGACCGACAGGAAGTGAAAACTTCAAGCCGGTCCCTGGGATTTCCTGACCAGATAGCAAGTTTCTGAAAGTCCAGCCCCACCCTCTGTGGGCCCCACCCACCTCGCGCAGGGAGTCCCTGTCAGGGCCACCGCACGGGACGGCCCAAGGGGCCCACGGGCTGGGAAAGGCGGCCGGGGGGGCTCGTGGACTTGAAGACGGGTCGTGACTCTGGCTTTCGGAGAAGTGGTGAACTCCCCACGTGTACCTCGCAAAGTTGGCAGGAAAACCATTTAGGGGCGCGGCTGCATCCAGGTGCGCGGAGGGGGCCGGGAGAGGGGCTCAGGGGGTCCCTCTGGCCCAAGGACCACCTGCGGGGCGCGGCCAGGTAGGCGGGGCGGCACGAGGGCGACCCGGGAGGGGGGGCCTCGAGGGGGGTGCCCCGGGGCAGGCTGAAGTGACAGGGGTGCAGGGGGCGTGGGGCCACCCGGGTCCCAGGCCGGCCGGCCTCCCGCCCCCGCGGCCCTCCCGGCCCGCGCCGACTCACCCCCAGCAGGCACACTTTGAGCTCCCGCAGCGCCATCGCCCAGGAGCGAGGGGCGCGGGCCCGCCGCCGCCGCCCTAAGTTGAAGAGGGGCAGGCCCGGCTCAGCGCGAGGGGCCGCCGGAGCCGCCGCCGCCGCGGGGCCAGCCTGGGCCGCGGCGCGCGCAGAAGGCGGCGGCTGCCTGTTCGCCGGCCCTCCGCCCGGCCCGTGCGCCGCCCGCCGCCCGGGGCCCGGCTCAGCAACCGGGACGGGGCCGCGGCCTCCGAGGCGCCACCGCCGCCGCCATCTTGGGACGCCGGCCGGGTCACATGACCTCCCCGCCCACCTCGGCAGCCACCTTCCCCGCGAGGGAGGGGGCCGCCTCGCGCGCGCGCCGCTCCGGGAGGCGTGGGCCAGGGGGCGGGGCCCGGCGCCGGAGGCCACGCCCCCGCGGCCGCAGGCCCGGCCCCTGGCGCGCCGGCCCCGCCTCCAGGCCCATCCCAAGATGGCGGGTGAGTGGGGCCGGGCTCCCGGGGCGCCGGGGCAGCCACCCCTCCCCCTCCCGCGACCACCCCGCGAGGCCGGGGGAGCCCCCCCGCCCGCCGGCGCCGCCTGCCGCAGCCCCCTTGTAACTCCTTGTGTGTCTCTTGGTTTTCAGAGATCCCCTTGTACTTTGTGGACTTGCAGGATGACTTAGACGATTGTAAGTAACAGTTGGGGCGCCCCCGCCCCTCCCTGGGGCCCTCTCACAGGATTCGGGGTGCAAGGGCCGTGTCGGGGGGTGGTTCTGGACGAGGCTCTTCCTGTTGGGTCTAGGACAGAGAGATGCCCAACTGCCGGCATCCCCCAGGGGTGCGCCCTCATAGCGGGGGGCCGGGCTGAGGCAGAGGGCCCCTCTTGGGTGCCCCCCCTTCCGGAAGAGGTTTGGTTGTTGTTGGGAGATTTTTGATTTCCTGTCACTTTCTTTCTCTTCTTCCTTGTCCCCGGCTGGCGGCCCCCTGGGAGGGACAGGTTGGGACCAGTCCCGAGTCCCCTTCTTGCCTGGGAGTGGGGCGCAGCCCCCTGGGGTGCTGGCCTCTTGGCGCCCGCGCCCTGCCCTGACCCGGGTCTTCTCCCCGGGCCCTCGAGTTTGGCTCCTTTGGGAGGTGGGGCTCTGTTGGGGCCACCCACAAAGTTGCAGCCCCCTCAAGGGTCCTGGCCAGGAGCCCAGTGCCTCTCTGATCCCCAGGAGCTCCTTGGCGCCCGCATTTTGTGGGGAGGTCTGCCCCGCAGCCCCCTCCCGCCCTGACATGACCCTGGAGACGCCCCGTTCCAGTCGTGTTGGTGAGGTGTTTCCTCCGGGTGGAGTCAGGCGGGAACAATGACCCAGGAAGAATCCCTGAGCTCAGGGAGCTCCCAGGCCAGGGTGCCACCTGTGGAGGGCAGGGGGGG
>PVJH01018366.1:0-38593 GCA_004026705.1 Nesogale talazaci | reverse complement strand
TATCGATTCATTTATGTCTAAGATTTTCATCACTTCACTTCCTCCCCGCCCCCCCCCCCTTTCTTTTCATGTACTTTAAGACCTGAACGGCCCTCCCAGGTAAATTCGAAAAAAGTATTTTCAGGCAAAAAGGCATTTGCTTTTTGGCACAAAAAGAATTTCTCATCTGTGAGGCCCACTGCATGTTCTCTGTGATGAGAACGCACCCAGTTGCCCAAAAGGGCTGTCTTTGGGCCATACGGCCTTTCAGTGGACGTGCTCCGTGCACATTGGGTTGTACTGCTGGTCTGTCACATCACTGTCATAGTAGAAAAGGGCCTGAGCCCAGCGCGCCGACGTTCATTTCCAGGCATGCTCTTGGAACCATTTTATGTAAACAACTGGCAGGCATTTACAAATATTTCCTTTTACTTAAAAAACATCAACAGAAATGTACATTATGTGGACTTGCTTCACAAGCCCACTTTAGGATATGACATTGACTGCTTTATCTGCATTCCGTCCTCTTTCCAAGAGGATTGAATACCAATAGATTCCCAATGCATATATCTTAAATGAATGAGTGAATGGAGTTCATAAAAGTGTGTGTCCTGAATTATTCCACAGTATAAAAGGCATGGCATGAGGGAATGGGGAATTGGCTCACTAAACCAGACGAGGAAAGCCTTCCCAAATGCTGTCTCGAGGTTCCTAGCCACCGAAGCAAAACCCCAAAGCCTGGCATAACCCCACCCCATTACAAATGGCTTTTCATTCTTCCCTGCTAGGAAATGATGTATATCTGGAATGGCTTTCCAATAGTGAGCAAGAGAAAAGACCTCTCTGAAAACTTGCTGGTAACGATCGAGAAGACTGAGGAAGCTTTGCAAAATGAGAGTAAGTATGAAAAGTGAGAGCCTCGAGCTCTCGCCCCGTCTCTGCTCCCCCGACATGCACTTGTGCCTGCCCCATGCGTGTCCACCGTGGTCGTGTGTGCATGTCCAGAGCACCTGAGTCCGAAGACAGGAAATGTTTCAAAACGGATTGTGGTAACCATCGTACAATACTGCTTGAAGCTATGGAGCTATGGAATAGTATCTGAGAGCTCCCGATCAGAGGATTTTTTAAAGACGCTAACGAAAGCCGAGCTTCAAGACGGCAGGTGATTGGTGCAGCAGCAACAGGAAAGAAGGCAGGGGTGATAGCGTGTGCTGTGCCCCGGAGGGTCTTCTGCAGAGTGAAAGAGAGCAGCTACCAGAGACCCCACGCCGCGGGCTCCATTTCTGTGACTTGTCCAGAACAGGCAGCTCCACGGAGACAGACGGTACCTTCGTCGTTGTGGGGGGAGAGGGATCCGGAGGGGTGATAGCTAAAGGGCCCGGGGTGATGAAAATACTCCTAAGTGTCATTGTGGAGGTGGCGACACTAAAATCCATTGACCTGCACACTTCGAATAGGTGATTGCTAAAGGGTGGGGAAAAGGTGCAGGGAGGAAGACCGTCCTTGAGGTTTTAGGGCAGCACACGGAAAAGGCACGGCACGGCTGCGCCGAGCGTCCAGGTTGCCGTGGGCGCTCCCGTGTCTCCTGGTGCTGCGTAGGCTCCGGTGTCACTGCAGACACAGGCCAGCGAAGGCAGTCTCTGAGTGTGCAGTGGAGCCGGTGTGGAGACGTTCATCTGTGAACACACGCCTGAGCTTGAGTATCTTCATCAAGCACATCTGCAGGAAAGCCCTCGTCAGACGGCGCACTCCCTGCAGGGTGGGCAAACGATCGTGGCTGCGCACCTCTCGAGCCATTTGCCACAGCTCTGCTCGCACTCTAAGCAAAGGCTTCACGTGGCTTCACTGGTGCTCTGACTTTCTAGGGCGTGATGTTGGCTCCTTGGCAAGCACTTCCTTCACTGAGCACCAGACTGTCGCACTAGCACCAACCGCTCGTGAAATGCTACACTGAGCTTCATAGCGTGCACAAAAGTGGTCATAAAAGGTGGCATCCACTGTGGGCTTTAGGGTTTACTTCTGGGCCCTGAAAGATAGTGCTTTTTGAATGTCTATTTCAAAGAGCCCCCATGAATAGAAACATAGATAGGTTGTGTGTGTGTGTCTGCACGTGCACTGTGTGTAATAATGGTCCCTCATTAGTAAGTAGTAGGAGAGGCCAGGTACTTATGGGTTTCTTGGTGAATGAACTACCAGGGCATAGGAGTTCAAAGTGAGCATGACCTGTTTTTAGTGCCTAAAAGCCAACTTAGGAGGACGAGTCCCCGCCGTGGCAGTGCGTTTGGTGCTAGTTGGCTTCAGTGTCATCATTAACCTCCCACGGACAGTTTACTGACTGAAAACGCAGCAGGCCTTCAGGATGATTTCTGAGTGTTACAGGAAAAGTGCGCACATTTCACTATGAAGGGTCCCGTGCCCTCATTAGCTCATTTTACGGCCCCTGCCATCTGTGTTATCACAACCTGAAATGTATAAATTACGTGTCTTGGAATGACTTCTTGAGGGAGTGGAACTTGCAAAAAAAGGCTGACGACATGCGTGGTGAGGAACTGGCCGGGACGATAGCACCCCTTCTATCTCCAGCCCCATGGCCCCAGGCTCTCGAGGGTAAAACGGCGTTTTCAAGAGGACAAGACGTGGCGAAGGACAAGCCCTAACATTGCCTCACAAGCAGTGAGGGGCGTGGGGGGAGCATTTTACGCACTTCAGAACCATTTTGTCTAATTTTATTGCATAATTTCCTCCCAAAAGAACATAACCTGGGAGAATTGATAATAAGTTGTAAACATAATGATCTGGAGAGGGCATTTTGCTTCCTGAATTTTTAATGGGGGAAGAGGCCATCTGCTTCTCCAGATGGGAGTGCTACCGGCTCCTGCTTCGACGCCAGCGCCGCCGTAAACCACTAAACCACGGCGACATGACAAAGCCCTCACTGCGTTTAGAGTTCAGGGTTCCTATTGTATCTCAGGTCCCGTAGCTCGGAGGTATTCATTTATTTTTAAGTGGCTAAGATGGTATGCTAATGCAGTAACTGCAACTTGTACAAGCCGTGTTTTCCATTGAGGTTTAGGTAGCAAGACATACCTCGCTGCCATCGACTCAGGAACGACCTACATCAACTCCATAGAACAGGGCAGACCTGCCCGTTGGGGTATCCTAAATCTGTCAGTCTTCCTCGGGGTCGAAAGCCTCCTGTTTGCCCTCGGCAGTGGCTGGTGGTTTTGAACAGCCTACCTTGCGATTAGTATCACAGCGCATGACCACTGCACCAAGGTCCTCTTGAGTTGAAAGGCGCCATGGTGGCATAGTGGCTATGTGTTGGGCTGCTAACTGCGAGGTCAGCAGTTCGAAACCATCGGTACCTCCTTGGGAGAAAGACTGGCCTTTCTAAGAAAATCTCCATAAAGAGGTACAGTCTTGGAGACGGACAGGGGCAGTTCCGCCCTCTCTTGTAGGGTCACTGGGAGTCCGAGTCAACTCCATGGCAGTGGGTTTGGGGTGAGTGACAGTCAATGAGCTGTTCATACTTCCCTTGACTTTGTAAAAAATCGTTTTATTGGGACCTCGTACAGTTCTTATCACCATCTATCCATCCACCCACCCATTGCCTCAAGCACACTTGTACATTTGTTGCCATCATCATTTTCTAAACATTTTCTTTGTATTTGAGCCCTAGGTATTAGCTTCTCGTTTCCCTCCTCTTTCCCTCACCCTTCCTCCCTCATGAACCCTTGCTAATTTAGAATTTTTTTTTAATGTTTTCCACTGACCGCTGTCCCTTCACACTTCTGTCATCTGTCCCCCTGGGAGGGGGTTATATGTCGATCATTTTGCTCTTTTTCCTCTTTCTCCCCCCACGTCCCCAACACCCTCCTGGCATTGCTACTCTCATTATTGGTCATGAGGGGTATATCTGTCCTGGTTCCCTGTGTTTCAGCTCTTACCTGTACGTGTGTACATGCTCTGGTCTAGGCAGATTTGTAATTGAGGTTCTGATAGTGGGGGAGGGAGCATTAAAGAACTAGAGGAAAGGTGTATGTTTCCTGGGTGCTATGCTGCACCCTGACTGACTTGTCTCTTCCTAAGGGGATGTTCAGTTGTCTACAGATGGGCTTTGGGTCCCCGACCTGCCCTCATCCACTTTGCTTTCCTTAGATTGTAAAACCTAATTTCCTTGTCCCGTGTGTCTTTGCTCCTTGTAAGGTTTGAATGTCTACTCGAGGGATGATGAGTGTTTGGTGAAGCTTTTGAAAGGCTGCTGTCTGAAGAATCTCCAGCGGCCCCTGCAGGCAGAATTGTGTTTCAACCATGTCATTCAGAGGTAAGAGCAGACTCTGTCCCATGCTGAGCCTCCCTGCCTGGTGTGTGTGTGTTTGTGTGTGTGTGTGTGTGTGTCTATAATAGATATAGAAGCACTACATATAATTAATATGTAGCATTAGAAATAACTATAAATGTATATATATAATATAATAGCATTAGAAATAACTCTATATATGTATGTATCTTTCTAGTGCTTCTATATCCATGGCAGCCAAACTCTTTGTAAAATTGCTGAAAAAGAAGTGTTGACCAGAATCCTCATGAATTTTTAAGTGTTATGCTAAACTCACTGCCATCGAGGCATTGCCCATGCCTGGTGACCCCGCGGGACAGTGTAGAGAACTGCCCCAGGAGTTCCCGAGAGGGTGACCCTTTCCTGGAGTAGAGAGCCCGTCCTTTTCCTGTCAACTCCTACCGGGAGTTGAACATCAGGAAGAAATAATTCAGCTTTTGGGAATCTCTGAATGGAGTCGTTTCCTGGACCCACGCATGATCACAAGGACCATCTCGCCATTTCCAGCTTTTGTCTCTGACATTCTAATGCGAGCCTTTGCCTACTGACTGGGCAGTGAACATCACCAGTCACCAGGGCGGCCTCTTGATTAAGGGCTAAAATGAAACATCCATATATTAAAAGGCTGCCATTTGTTCCATGTTTTATTAGATTCCTCAAGTGTTCGATGACAGTTTCCCTCACAGCTTTGCAGGCTCTCTCCTATTGGGCTTTGTGCCGGACTTCTCTCCCCAGCAGGGGAAAACGGTGGAGTGACGACGTTTCTTGCTTCATGAAAAACTGAGCCACACTCTTGTTTGCCCTTCTAGTGAAAAGCTTCTGAAGTATGACCACTACTTGGTGCCATTCACCCAGTTTGAGTTGGCATTTTTGTACCAAAGCCAAGGAGACATCGACAAGGCCATAAAGACTTTAGAAAATGCAAGGTAAGTGACTGCCCAGGAGTCAGGGAGTCAGAACCTGCAAAGTCCTCTGACGCCCGGAGATAGAAGCGATGCTGCCCTGATAATAACAGCATTAGAGACAGGTTAGACTTGTGAATTAATAGATGGATAATGAATAATAGCATTACCCTTGTTCACGTTCCCTCAGAAACCAAACTCTGCTGTCGAGTCGACTTTGACCTGTAGTGAGCCTATAGGCAGGGTGAAACTCGCCTCTGGGGGTTTCTGAGACTGTAACTCTTTAAAGGATAGGAAACCTCAGCTTTCTCTCTTGAAGTGGCTGGAGTGGTTTTGAACTGCTGGCTTTGCGGTTCGGGCCCAATGTATAGCCACTGACTTGGTTGGTTGTGATGGCTGATTGTTGAAGAGCTATAGGGATGCGTGCCCCTGCGATGAGTAAGTTATGGCTCTGCCGTGGGCCAGGGTAAAAAGGGAAAGGTCCATACTGAAGCTAGTCCATCCACTGCGGCTCAACAGTTTCACCAAAGGAGGCCCACATGAGTGCTCTAAGCAGGGGCTTAGAGTGCTCCAAGTCACCTGTGGATTTCTGTAGCCCCACTTGACCTTGTTAGGCAACACGTACAGGTCAAGCCACCGCCGTTTGAGTGTGAGCGCTACAGTAAATACAGTCACTCTGCACCTTAAGAACCTCCAACTTGAGTACAACCTGCAGCTATAAGCCAACCCCCGTAAAGCCTGTTATATAAAAAATTCAAGGCCCAGTGTTTTCTAGTAACCAAAGGTTGGTACTTTGTAGCACACACGAAAGCCTTATTATTATTTTAATATATGTTAGAGACATTTTAATGTTTTCGAAAGTGTTTCTTTACCTTTTTTTAATGCACAGGAGAAAGGCACACTATATACAAAGGCAAATATTTGACTAACTAATGCAAACTATTCCAATTTGAATACAGATATGGGTCAAAGACCCAAAGTGCCCAGGAATGGCACTCCTTATGATGTCACGCTGGCTTGTTTAAAGTTTCCGCTTTGAAGGAACTGACCAGATCCATCCTATTCACTGGAGGCTCAGATTCTCACAAAAGGAAGTCGGACTATGTAGAAAGAGCTCACCTTCCCATCTCTCTCTCTCTCTCTCTCTCTCTCTCTCTCTGTAAATGACCTGCTATTACGCAGAAGCGGCCCCTCAAAAGTCACCAATAGGAGACTTTCAGAAAGGCAGAATACCATTCTCACCCTCACCCCGCCCCCAGAAGATCCAGATGTTTTATACATCAAGAATGAAAACTCACAAAGAGAGGGAAGGGAGCAGTACCCTGGTGTGCAAATCTATTCTAATTATTAATAAAACTTGGATTGCCAACAAAGCTTAAATCTCTGTACAGTTTAAGTGTTACTAAAACTTTATCATCCGACTGTCGTTGCCTTCAGGAACAACTACAAAGATTACTCCATGGAGTCCCGACTGCACTTCCGCATCCAGGCAGCTCTCCACCTCTGGAGAACTACTCCCTCCGATTGACGAGCACCTCTGCCCACGGCAGCAGCCTCCGCCATAGATTACACCTTGCGTTCCAGTATAAAGGCCACTGTGTACACATGTGATGGGAAACTAAGCCTTTTGTCAATATTTTCTATCGCCTGTGTGGTTTACTGTTGGTCTACATCATTGTTTGTTGTTTTCCTATGGAATGATGTTCAGTACTGTCTTGAAAACGCTTCTATTTTGCCTCTCCAAAAAAAAAAAATTCATACTAGATTTGTGGAGGAAGAGGGTACAATAAGATCTAATTATATTATTTTTTTATGTGGGAATAAATATTATTTAAGTAGACAATGGCTTACATGTTGAGCCGTCTTTAGATTTGTTGGTCAGTTAGACTTCAGGTATATCTCGTTGCCTATTTTTAAATTTAAGAAGAGAAATCACAAACCACCTGAATTTAGAATAGCTGAACAGGAACCTACTGAGGACTTTTGGAAGACAGGCCTAGGGGATAAAGAGGAGCAGGATGAAATCGTTGTGTGTTTTTTTCTTTTTTAAAAATCTTTCTTCATGCTGGTTAAAGATGTGGCAATATTTTAAAGAGACTATCTTCTTTTGGGATGTTCTTAAGTCAATTATATTATGAACTTTTGAAAAAACCGTGTGTTCTAAAGGGAGGAAGAAAAATCATATCTTGAGAAATGATCCTTAGCCCAGCAGCGTGAGTCTAAGCATATATGTATATATTATTTTTTCCTATAAGAAACAAAATGAACTTCCTGTATACTTGCAGTGATATATTAAGTATCAATATGTTTATACTCATGAAGTCACTAAGATCTAATTTTGGAGCAATCTGTGATGGCTCATTGTAAATATGTGGACTCAGTTCTTTCCTGGGAATTGCAATCAAGGGGACGGTGTGGCAGAGAGTGCCATGCGGTGGGGTCCTGTTAGTGACATGCCCTTCAGTGAGTACCCTACCCCCTGCCCCCAACTCCTGTGAAATGGAAAAAGACCAGCTGCCTCTCTAGGCCTCTTTCACTTTCATCTCCGAGCCTGTGTGTTAGGTATTTATTGGCAACCAACAAGGTCACTGTTCAGTCACAAAGCCCCGTCCAGGATGTGTCTTATGTTCTAGACACAATCAGCTACACCCCCCCTCCCCAGTCCATACGTAGATGCTGTGGCTGAAGGAGGAAGAACAAATCCGTGAACTGGATTTTGTCCTCTTCCGATGGTGAAAAAGGAACTTGCTTCTGCAGGCTCCACAGGGCCACAGGAAAGAACCCCCAACGGGAGGCAGACGCCCATCTGTCGGTTAGCACTTTTGTTACGAGGACCAAGCCCCTCCCCCAGGGGCTCAGTGTCTTCATCGGCACCATGGGGAGGACAGTTGAGCAGTGCTTGGTGCTTAGGGGGGTCCGACTCCCCAGTGGACATGGTAGCAGCTCTTTTGAAGCTGTGGAAGGGCACGTGAGCCGGAAGGGCATGCCCAAGTGTCAGCATCCGCTACAGTATCAGCACGCACATGGTGGCCACGGCTGGCACCTCGGCGATGAAGTGGGAGATGGGTGGGACTTACACGGCCTTTACGTTTCATCCTGTGCTCGACCCTGACAGTAACCCAGCGACTGAATTTGCCCCCTGCTCTTTGGGGCTGATGAGTCTGTGTCCAGGGGCTCCCTGCTCCTTTCACCTGAGTGTGCAGCCTCCTGCCTGTTCTGTGGATGCCGTGGTCACAGACGATGGGCAGCACAGCCCTGGCCAGCGGCTCATGCTCTCAGAGAACAGCAACGATCTCTCTGTGCTACTAATGAGGCTCAGAGAACTTAGACTTCAGATTCAGACAAAAGAAATGCAATTAGCCCCCCTTACAGTTCATCACGGAGCATGTGTCCAAGAATTATATGTAACTTTGAGAAAAAAGTTTTCAGAGTCCTTAGAAGAGTTTTGGTAGTGTCGTTTTTAAAAGTGTGCACACCGTGTTGCTTTTATGGGAAGTTGAAATTCGGTGGTTAGGTGTCTTTCTGGTATAATGTGAAAAAAAAAATTCATCTAACAGTAGTTCCCCCCCCCCCTTCAACTCTGTTTTACCAAACAAATATGGAAGAAATTCATACATTCTATTTACCATATAATCAAGTATAAAACCGACCTGAGTTATCAACCAACACACCTGATTTTACCACAAAAATGGCATTAAAAATGTGCTGAAAAAGCTCAGCTTACACATTAGTACATATGGTGCTTTTTTCCTTGTAAGTTTATTTTTATTTCTACTAGTACTTTCTTGTGTTTCTGTCTTAGGGCTGCCACACCAGTTCTCACCAACTGGGTGGTGGAGAGCGATAGAAAGTTACCCTCCTGGAGTCCCGGGTGCTGGATGTTTGACCTCACATTGTCCATCAGAGTACCTCTCTCGGAAGGCTCCGGGGAGCGTGCTTCCTGGACTCTCTTTTCTGGGGGTGGCCAGCAGTTCTCGGTGTGCTTTGGCCTACTGCCGCCTCGCTCCAATCTCTGCCTCCTCCATCACGTGGCTTCCCCCATACCATCTGTATCCAACACTCCCGTTCCTCTCTCGCAAAGGCATTGGTCTCTGGATCCCAGTGCCCACCCCCAACCCACTGTGCCTGCCCCTTCATTTGTTTACATCTTCACAGACCCGTTTTCCTTCAAGAAGGGGGAGGACTTGAGCCCATCCTTTGGGGGAACCCAATTCATCCTGCTGTTCTTCCTATGGTGTATATACTAGTCACCTTACAAGACAGATAATCCTTAACATACCTTACAATATAGCTCATCTTTGAAGTGCTGGAATATCACCGATACTACAAATATTTAACCCTATCCAGGGAGAGAATCTGACCGTTTTCTTTGCAGCTTGGAGAGGCAGCTATGCTGTCCTGCGCCCTAGCTGTACCTCCTGTAACTGCTTCTCAGTTGAATCTGTTGTTCTCGTGTATAATAGAGGTTATTTCTAACCTTCGTCATTAGACTGAAAACATCTTTCTGACCAACTGGAAACCTTTTAAAACTACTCTGATACTTCAAATATTGATTCTCCCCCCCACTCCCCTCAATTATAGTCTCCCAATTTATCAGCAATCCTCACGTATCTTGTTAGAAGTCACTTGAATCAGGACTCACGAACATTTTGATGTCCTGAGATTGTGTGACTGAGGGAGGTGGTGTGCCCTTCTCAGTCTTACAACAGCATTGTTGCTCTTCTTGTGCTGTCCGGCCTGGGGTGGCCACTTGTCCTAAGGGGCTAGTATGTACTTGAAACATGGCTCATAGCATGGACTGCAATGGCGCCGAGTGTTGGCGGGGCATTCATTCGTCCATCCAGTTTCAGCTCAGGGCCTCCCATTTCATGCTTCCTGGAATTGTTCCCTGGACTTGCTGTTGACTCCAACCGCCCAGTCTCCATGGTTGCGTTGTCACTTGTGGGTCAAACCTGTACTGAAGACATTTGCTCTTTCTGGTTAAAGTGCCCTTAAATTTCAATTGCATCGCGCTTAGCCATGCCTCTGCAGATCTTCAACACCATCGGCACCCTCAAACCCTGCCCGTTCTTTCTGTGACACTAGACTAGAGGACCTTACTTGTAAGACTGCCACTTTTCTGGAATCTTATAGACAGTCTTTGCTTTTTCAGATGGATCATAATGAGAATGTTAGCGCACAAGCTACTCGAGCTGAAAGAAAAGCAACTTCCACTTTTGAGATGCTAGTAGACTTTCTAAGATAACATTAGTTTGAAAAAACATATCGTTTACACATTGAATCTCCCTGCTAGCCGAATAGTCAAGGTTTTTAGACTCAAGCTCTCTCTTAGACCATAATCTGAAAGGTTTATTTATATAGTTGTTTATGACTTTCTGACAATTTTTGAATGTGTGTGAAACCTTAAGTGATAATGCACCAATATAAGTAAGCCATCTTTTAATCTCTGAAAACATGCCTACATCAAGTACCACTGTCTATCCACAGATTAATAAATTTTAAAAAATACCCACCTATCCACCCTCCACTGTTACTCCAGGCTCATAAAACCCTCTACAGGCCCGAGTAGAACTCCATGTTAAGTGTCTGTGGGTGTTTTCAGGAGAAGACAGCCTCATCTTTCTCCCAGGAAGTAGCTGGCAAACTTGAACTGCCAACCTTGTGGTTAGCAGCTCAGTGCTTACCCTACAGGGCCAGCAGGGCTCAGAAGGACAGCATGCACCTGAAACAGACGATGCTTGATGCTTCTCTTTCATGAGGAGCGCGGGATCTGTTCCAGATCGTTCCCTCTCCCTGAGCCCAGTTACTTGGATTTTATTTTTCCCACTTCTTTAAGTACTAGATTGCTTGTTGTGGCTTCCTATTCCTGTTTCCCATTGATCATCTTGTCTCCGTTCTTCTCTGTCAGATTCGGTTACTGTAGAATGTTAAACTTGAAATTCCGTGAAGGGGACAGGTCAGAATTGATCAAAAAGGAACCGAGACACCTTTTGTGTTTTCGCAGCTGCACTCCCCTATGGACAGACTTTTGTCAAAGTCCATTCCAGTCTGTTCGAGATGCCATCCCTAGCTAGAGGGAGGAAGGTGGCTAGGGGGTGCTGATGTGTAGGGGTTGCTGGGAACTGGCACTGACCTGACGGCCCCTGACCACACGCATAGGCTAGTTCATGCCTTCTCTTCGCCCTGGACCGTGCAGTGCACTGAGCAGGTTCCTGTGCTGAGGGATTGGGAAAAGGGATACAGAGGATCAAGAGCCTCTCGCTCGGCGCCTCCTGGTGTACAGCGCATCTCCGCCATCGCCTTTGCACGGGTCACCGCCACGTGACCTTGCCCGGGAAGGTCAAAGCAGCCGCCACACTGCATTTAATGAACAAAGAACACCTACAGATGTATACAGATAGGATATTTCGTGGGAAAACCCAAATTGCTTCCATACCAACTTTCATGAACTAAAACGTGTCAAATACTATTATGTAATACATCTGTTATTGCTTAGAGACGGGTAATTGAGGCGCTGGATTGAAGAGATGCCAGTCTAACCCACACAGCTTTCACTTGTTACCACTGGATATTTTTCTAGTAAATTGGTGTTAATGATTGGTGCTCCATCGGGTACCGTTTGTGGAAAGAGAAGAAGAAAGATGGTCGGAGTGTGGCTGAACTGATAGTCCGAGACATCGTGTAAAGTGAACATATTAAAAATATATCACCGATGGGCTGAGCCCCGGTGGCGTAGTGGTTGTGCGCGGGACTGTGGCCCACTGGGACGGAGGTTCAATTCCAGCAGTGGGGCTGGGCCTCCTACTCCCACCACCGGAGAGCCGTGATGCCCAAAAAACTAAAAAAAAAAAAAAATATATATATATATATATATATATATATATATATATATATCACTGATGGTGTCATCTGCTTTGCAAGCCTCACCTGTATTTGAATTCCTTTTCATTGTTTTTTTTTCTTTTTAAAAAAAATTTTTGTGTGTTTTTTTTTTCTTTTTTTTCCTTTTCATTGTTAATGGAGTTACGTGCCCACTCGACAGTTAGGGCTGTAATGTAATGAAGGTGTCTAAACAAATTTCATTAGTTAGTTCACTTTTTCTCCGGAAATGAACCTAGTCTTTATCATAGACAATTTATATACAATGATTTTGGGTTTGTTGGTTTGTTTCATTAAAGAAATAATTTACAAGAAGAGAGAGATTATAGCAAGCACTTTATGTCTTAGGCTGTTGGTTAGATTTTTTTTGATATCACTGCCCTGGTGGGAGTAGGAAGTCCAGCCTTGCTCCTGGAGAGCTGCTGCTGGATTTGAACCGCCAACCCTATGGGCTCCAGTCCCGCAGTCAACCACTATGCCACCAGGGCTCAGCCCTGTTGGTTAGATTTAATGCCTTAGGGAAACAATGCTATTGGTTTTGTTTAGCTAAGATTTGCTGATGGAGAAGACATGGATTTCTCTGATATGTGCTGTCCAGAAGAATCACTTCATGCTTAACCCTATGTTGCAATTCTCATAGAGTGTTCTGGAAGAATTTGTAATTAAGTAGTCTAATTTATTCTGGTGGTCTACTTTGTTCCTCTTTGCCAACTGTTGATAATCTGAACACCTGCATGAACACTGACAGATTAGTTTTTGTCCTACTTTTCTATTTATTTGCAAATATTCATAAAACACCTAAAGCTTTAAAGGCAAGTTGCAAAAGCAAAATAGCATCTTTAAAAGTAGGAAGTCCTAACTTTATTCTTAAAATTTATTTCCAAAGCACATTTATTTTGCAGGTGTTCCATCTGGAAAATTTTGCATTGCCTTAAAAAAGACACACACACACACACACACACACACACACACACACACCTGTCTTGTGATACAGTCATGTAAGAACCTTGAAAGTTTAACATCGAGTATAGGGGATTTTGGAAATTCTTCCACCACATGCATTTTGCCAGTTTCATTTGGATGAAACTCAAAGCTGGAGGCCACAGGCATTTCATAAACTGATTTCATAAATGATGGAATAATCATTCCTAGGTGTAATTTATAATTCAGTTCGATTAGTAAAAATTGTCAGTATCTTATCTCAGTCTCTTTCTTTTAAAATTAAACTGTACTTGTTTTCCTGATTTTTAGCAATCATAGCTTTCCAGAGCAAAACATTTTAGAAATTGAAGGCGTGAGTTCTATGAAAGAGGAGTGTCTGAGTAATACGCATCTTCTGATCAAGTAGGAATTGGGTCTGGTACTAGAGAGTGAAATAGAGTGTAGCTAGTGAAGCAGTTTATCAGTAAGACATGAGAAGAAAGAAAAACAACTGTGAACTTCAGACATTTTAAATATGAGAACTGTGTTCCCAAAGAGTATTCTCTTCTGCTGACTTTGTTAAAAGTTTTCATTTCCGATTTGTCAGCTAATGTCGATAGGAAATCAAAATTTTCAACGTGAAGACAGCAGTTCCTGTAGCACATTTTTTTGATGTTAAGACAATTTCAAAAACATGTCAAATTAGAAATTGTATTTTTAAGCGCCAATAAATCATTTCAACTTCAAAGTTCAACGTTTTATTTTTTCCTTCCTCAGCATTACTGAATCCTCTGTCATTAGATCTGTGCTGTCAGGATTTTCTATTTTCATATTGCCACAACGGTTTAACCTCTACAACATGCAATTGAGTTGTTTTCAGTAAATCACACTTGATGGGAGTCACAGGCTTACTCTGCTTGGTCTACAAGTGAAAGAAGTGAACACCTCTATCTGCTAGTTGGTCTTTCATCTTTTATCTGATACAAAGTTGATTCTTATTTTCCTTATCACTGTTGCTCGAGGACAGAAATCAACATCTTAAAAAAGTCAAGACAACACCGGTGGAGATTAGAGACCTTCCTTAGAGTAGTATCTGAGATTACTCCTTAAACTTTGAACCAAAGCTACCCTCCTGAGACCACCTTTCAGCAAAGTAACAAGAGTGGTACAGTGCTTCTTTTTGAATGATGCATGGGGACACCAAAAAGTCAACAGTTATCCTAAAGCAAAGATGAGAGGAGAAAAAGAGGGCAGGGTAACTAGAGTACTGGAAAGAGTAATGAGAATGCAGTCAAGGAGAATGGAAACATTTTGGTAACAAAATTTTAAATTTTGAGGCTGAGCCCTGGTGGCGTAGTGGTTGTGCGCGGGACTGCGACCCACTGGGATGGAGGTTCGATTCCAGCTCCCAGGAGCAAAGGCTGGGCCTCCTACCCACCACCAGGGCAGTGATGCCTAAAAAAAAAAAAAAAAAAAATTAAATTTTGTAACAATTTTGTACAGCAACTCTAAGATACCTAATTTACTGTGTAAACTACCAAGAACAAAAGGTGGGGGGGAGGGGGAGGAGGGGGAAGTTGTCTCTGCCAATCCCTGACCAAATTGTAGATTTGTGAGCAAAATGAAGGATTGTTGTTTTCTATTTCAAATGTTTTGCCCAACTCTCGGCAGCCTTCCTGTGTGACAAATTGAGCTCTGCCCCACAGGG
Source organism: Nesogale talazaci (assembly GCA_004026705.1). Taxonomy (NCBI): domain Eukaryota; kingdom Metazoa; phylum Chordata; class Mammalia; order Afrosoricida; family Tenrecidae; genus Nesogale; species Nesogale talazaci. Next base: position 23,865 of record PVJH01018366.1, on the reverse strand, counting down.
GGGGATCAAAAGCTGGGCCCCAGGCCTGTGCTCCCGGATGACCTCAAACCTCCAGCGATTTGATTAGCAGCCAAGTCCATTAACTGTACCACCCAGGGACTCTGACTGTGGGTAAGACCCCTTCACGTGGATTTTCATTTCCAGGCTGCCCCAACGACTTCAGACTTAGCAACACCCATGAGGGTGGTGGAGGGCCAGGCAGGTTTCATTCTGTTGTGCCGAGGAGAACCACGAGTGGGAACCTACCCCACGGTGCCTCACAGCAGACTGGACATACAGGAAGGCCCTTTTTTGGGTGCCATGTACCTGACTGCATGAAGGGTTCAGGGGGCAGCCCCCGTTTTCACGAAGGAGGAATGTCTTCCATGTTCCAAGCTGTTGTGTTAGTTTGTTATACAAAGAGCAAAATGGGGGTGGGAGGGGGAAGTTGTCTGCCAGTCCCTGACCAAATTGTAGATTTGTGAGTAAATGAAGGATTGTTATTTTAAATTTCTTTGAGATGTAGATGAGCTGCTAGGATGCCCATGTCCAGGATGAGGTGTTGGTATTCTGTGTAGCCCAGGAGGGAAAGTGGTGGGCACTGAGGCTGGACGTGACTGTAGGGTGCCCTGGATCCCACCCCTCCCCTGCAGTCACTTAGTTTTCTAAATGTTGCTCACCCTCCATGTGAAAGGGGGGCAATTCTACCACCTTGTGCAGCTCTGGAAGGGTCTGGGTGGGGAACCATAGGAAGAGTTGTAAAAAAACCCACAGAGGCCTAAGATGATAGAAATGAAGTGTCTGCCCCTTCCTGGTGGTGTTGGAATGTGGCCCTGTTATCACTCTGGTCCCCTTTCTTAGGACCTGCCCAATGTTTCCCCAAGTGGCTGTTCCATTTGCCATCCCTGTCTGCATCGCCTGAAGGTTCCGATGGCCCTCCGCCCCACCAAGGCTTGCTGTCTTTGCTTTGAAACCGTGGCCGCATAAGTGGGTGCACCAGGGTGGGGCATCGTGGGTTATGTGTTGGGCTGTCACATGCCAGGTCAGCAGTTCAAACCCACCAACTGTTCCAAGGGCATAAGAGGAAGCTTTCTGTTCTCAGATGGACACCCTGAAAAACCAAAGTTCAAAGTCATAAGTCCGATATTAACCCATATGCCCGATAACAGTCTATAAAATCTCCTTCCGACTCACAAAGTCATAGGTCAGTGGGCGCAGAATCCTGGCGCTGGCAGGGGTCTCCCCATGGCTCCTCGCTTCCAGGCCTTAGGGTCCATCAACAGCATGCTGCTCCAGCTTCAGAGGTCTGGCTCCATCAGGTCAAAGCCATGTGGTCTTTGCGCCGGCCCCTCCATCTTCTCAGACACTGCCATCTTGTCTTTTCCGTGATTCATCGTCTCTGAGACTAACTCCCAATAACTGGGGAAGATAGCTTCTCATCTTCACGAGGGAAATATCGCGAGATTTCCCAGACGTATCAGGAGAAAGTCATGCCCACACCGAGGCCTCATTGGCTACCGAATGGCTATCTCCAGATTAGCAGGCTAGACTCCACCCCTACATCTCAATCATAAAATTAACAAACACATGACTGCCACAGACGGGGATGGCAGTGGCTTGTGAGTGGACGTGAAATGATAATGCCTTGGGTGTTTTCCTTGACTTCCCACGTGATTCACTGTGGTGAACACCTCTGTGTTTTTCCTGGACATTTGTGAATCTTCTTTGGAGAGAAATGTCTATGAGAAATCCTTTTAAAATGTTGGTTATTGAGTTGTAAAGATACTTTTTATAGTCTGGATAGGAAATCCATGTCATATGGATAATTTAAAAATATTTTCTCCCATGTGCAGCTGCCTTTTTCACTCTCTACATGGTGTTCTCTGCTGCATAGATGTTGGAAATTTCGACGAGGTTCGATTGATCTATTTTTGTGTGGTGGGTGCATGTGCTTTTGTGTCAAAGAGAAGAAACTTAACCTCGTTCAGAGTCACAAAGATAGAGACCAGATAGGCTTCTTCCTGAGAGAGGGATAGTTGTGCTGTGTAGGTCTTTGATGCATTTTGATTTAATTTTGGTAGCATAGCGTGAGGTGAGGGGCTAGCTTCACTCATATTCCAGCACGATTTACTGACAAGCACACTGGCTTTTAAAGCTTCCCCCTGGCATTTCACATGCACCAGTTTCACTCATTTCATGGGTCTGAGCAAGCCCCGCTGCAAGGCAGCAGGTCACTTCTTCCGCATTATCCTGGTTCCCAGTGTACCTGTCATGGCTCCAGTCACAGAGACAGCTGGCGCCCTCAGGGGACGTTCCAAATCCTTGAAGGGGTGGGCCTGTCTCTTGACCTGGTTTGGGGGGAGTGCTGACCCTCCCACAAAGTATGATCCGCATGGTGACAGAGTGTGTGACTCAGTAGGCTCCTGCCCTCAGAGTTTGCAGTTAGGACCACCCCTCCACCCCCACCCCCTGCCCCATAGAAATTCCTCTCTGTGACTATTATAAACCAGACACACTGCCCCCAAATGTGCCCGAAGATATGACATTTCATTTTCGTTTAGATTATTTGATAGCTGATCTGTAAGTATATGTTCCTGGATTGCACCTCTGTCTAACAAATATTCACTGGGTTCCTCCTGGCTGTTGCCAGACTCTGTAAGCCACTTGGGAAGTACTAATGAACAGAACAAAGATCACAGTCTTCGTGGTGTTTGCACTGCAGCGGAATGAGGTTGATGATAAACAATAGATGTGATAAGTAAACGATATTATTCAAGGGTTGGCAAAGTAAAACCCACAGGGTGACGACCTGTTTTCACAAATGAAGTTGAATCGGAACACAGCTGTGTCCACTCATTTGCATACAGGGACTAGAGCATGCAAGCCTGGACTGAATACTTGGCCCTAAGTTTGCTGCCCCTTCATAGAGTAAGTGGAAGGTAATAGTGCCGTGCAAAAGAAACTACAGAGGCCGGGAGGGCACTGGGCTTGTCGGTAGGGCAGCGTACCAGGCAATTTTAAACAAGAGGGTCACCTGCTACTTCTTTAACAAGGTGAACGTTGAGCCAAGGCTTGAAGGAGAGGAAAGAAGGGATCAGATATCAGAGGAGAGTATAGAAAAAGAGAGAGAGAGAGGAAAAAATGCCAAGGCCCAGGAAAGATTGTGCTAGGCATGTTTACAAAACATGGAGAAAGGCTGTCCAGGGAGGGGGCTGCCATCGGAGGTGTGTCAGGTAAGTGCCAAGAACTGTCTGCTATTGCAAAGTTCGCTCCACTTTCAAGCTAACAAGCTTAGCCCGCATGGTTTAATCGATAATGGCATGAGATTTGAAACCCAAGGGGGAAAAAGAAGACTTTTTTCTTCTGGGCACAACGAGCAACACAAACAGAGGCCTATTTTGGGTCAGAGCCTCTGCCCTCCAGTCCCATAGGGGATGTAGAGGGCTCCACATTTTGGGCTTTGGACTTGTGTTAAAAGGAAGGAGCCCCACGTTTAGGGAATCTACAGCTTTCATAATGGACTGCATTCAAAGCTGCCTCCACAGATGTTCCAAATGGGCAGTACTGCCCTCTCACTGGGGTGGGGGGGGGGAGGGGTCCTGGAATCATCCACGGGAGCTGCAAAAGCAGATACCTGTACTTTATTCTGGATTATGGGCGAGAGTACAACAATTTTTAATTGTTGGGGGTCGGGTGTGGGGGGGGTGTCGGTGTTGGCTTTTTCCTGAAAAGGGCCCAGTAGACTAAGTAAGTTTGGAAACCTAGGCTCTAGACCAGGGGAGGAAAGGGCCATTTGGATGTTTATAACCCCATACACGGGTCATACAAGATTATCAACTGAAACATTAGCCTGCTATGTCCAGTCTTGGTAGCTCACAGGGGCAGTTCTCCCCTGTCCTATAGATCTGCTCTGATTGGGCATCAACTTGATGGCAGTGAGTTTGGTTTGCTTTGGGTCTTATATTTGGTTAAATATTTAATCCACTTACCCCTCGTGTGATAGCTAGGGCCCTGGTGACATAGAGGTGACGTGTTGGTTTGCTCACTGCAATCATGCTCAGGCGTTCAAAGCCACCAGCCGTGCCACAATAGAAAGACAGGACATTCTACTCCCCTACAGAGTTCTCTCACAAACACGGGGCCAGTTCTACCCCGTCCTGTAAGGTCACAGAGTCTGCACTGACTAGATGGCAGTGAGTTTAGTTTGGGAAGATGATGGCTGGGACTGCTTCTCTGTGGTGAGGGATGCGATATTAGCTGGCATTGATGACTTTGCAGGCCTTCTATAGCCCCTCAGCCCAATGTTCCCTGCCCCTGCTCTCGAAGGAGGCGTTATCTTTCTTACCGTGGTGGGTAAAATCTGCTGTTGGCTGTGTGTGTGTGTTGGGGTGGGGCGTTGCATAGGGTTACACAGCACACCATCTCCAAGGTTTAACAGATTTCCTCGGAAAGAGGGTCACGAGCAAAGTTGGTGGGTGCCTCTGCTCACAAGAGTGCAGAGACGCGAGGGGCACCTGGATAACTGCATCCCAGGACAAAGTTTGCCGTTGCATGGATGACAACTCACCACCGGATGTGCGTTGGTTTGCTCGTTGTGAAACGAAGAATCACTGTCACTGTCAAATCAGTGCCAGCAGATGCGCCTGACTGCCCTGCCGAGCAGAGACGTCAAGCCTGCCAGGGTAGGAGCAGGGAGATGGGAGGCGGAGTTGAAGGATGGGTTCGTCAGCAACAGGAATGGGCACGAGCTGCTGATGGAGCAGGTTGTGGGGGGAAGCGCAGGAGCTCAATCCTGGGCGTGTGCTTGAGTTGACAGAGGGGGCAGCTGAATAGAGGACGAAGATTTGACCTAGAGAAGGCTCAGTTGAAATAAAACATTGGGAGTCCTCAGCGACCAGAAGTCCTATAAAGCCATCTTCAGAGATAATAGAGAACTTGTCTGCTGAGCAAACAATCAGAGAGTCCGGTTTATATGGAGAAGAATGCGGCATCAGGCTGGGAGGAAAACATTACCGAGCTGCGATATGAAGGTGACACAATCTCGTCTGCTGCAAGCGAGGAGGACTGGAGGCGCTTACTGCTGAAGACCAAAGGTGCAGCCTTCCATCTGGATGACGACTCCGTGTCAAGACAACTCCGATCCTCACACCGGGGCCCCCGGGTAGCCATGATGAAAGCAGCGCAGATTGAAGTCGTCAAGGATTCCGTCTCACTTGGCTCCACAATCAATGGTCGTGGAAGCAGCAGGTCGAGGTTTCAAAAGACGAGCTGCCCTGGCTACGCCTGCTATGCAAGACCTTGTTAAAGTGTGGCAGAGCAAGGATGTTACGGTGAGGACTAAGGTGCGCCCGGCCCAAGTACTTTTCCCTCGCCTCACATGCATGCGAAAGTTGGACATCGAATGAGGAGGACCGAAGCAGAACCAATGCGTTTAAACGACGGTGCTGGTGAAGAACGTGGCGGCAAGTTCCATGGACCACCCAAAGAACAGGCAGATCTGCCTTGGAAGGACAGCCAGAAGGTGTCCTAGAGGCCCGGATGGGGAGACTTGTCGCATGTACTTTGGACATGTTCTCAGGAGAGACCAATCTCTGGAGAAAGGCATCGTGCGTGGTAAGGTAGAGGTGTAGGGAAAAGGTGGGACGTCCTCCCTCAATTAGATTGACGTTGTAACCATGGCTGAGCCATAAGAGATGGTGAGGCTGGCACAGGACCAGGCGGGTTTTCCTTCTGCTATACATAGAGCCGTTCTGAGTCAGGACTGACTTGAAGGCATCCAACAGCAAAAGAGAAGAAGCAGGGACATTAGGGATTAGAAAGATGTGGAACCAGCACAAGAGTCTTATAAGAGGACATGTATATAATTAATCAGATCGGATCACTCATGGCCACCGAGTCAATTTGGACTCAAAGTGACCCTAGACACCAGAGTCACTTTGGATTTTTGAGACCTTAAATCTTTACAGGAACAGATAGCAAACAGCAGCTGGTGGGTTCGAACCACTGACCTTCTGGCTAACAGCTCAATGTAGAACTCACTACAGCGCCAGATGAGAAACAATGCTAAACACACAGTTAGACCTCAGGAGTGCCAATGGACTAATCAGGCCCTTACATGGCTTTCTGCAGACTCTCACATATCTCAAAGAGGCAAAGTGTCATTTGGGCTTGCAAGGGGAGAAGAAGAAAAACCCAGCATAGAATCCCAGATTCTAATTACGAAAAATTGACAATGTTAAACAAGAAGCAGCTGTGAGGGGGGATGATGTGTGTGCATTTTTAGCTCCTTTTCTGAAAGCCTTGGATTGTCTCTGGAGCAGAACAGAGCAAATTGTCACCCATCTTGTTTTCTGAGAAACCAGTTATATCAACGTGACGCCATGGCCCTGTGACAGCCAGCATGCCAAAAAGAACATGAAAGGAAACGAGTGCAAATCGATGTAGAATCAAGCCAGTAATTACAGTGTTTGTGATCATTTCCAAGAATGGTTTCTACCCAACTACTCAATGGAAAATATGAAGAGCTCAATCTGGTGTGGAGACGTTTCCACCGAATGTTTCTCCCTTTCCTCGTTCGCCAAGTATTTATAGGAAATAACAAATCACTTTAAACAAGGTACTTTGGAACTGAGAATAAAAGAAGGTCATTTAGAGTTGTTTTGGAGGCTTTGCATTTTTCTTTATTAAAATAGGAAAGATTTCTTTTTCTCGGGTGGAAAAATGTGCGTGCCAAGGTATTTTTAAAACTCTTCAAAAACCAAGCTCATTGCCATCAAGTCAGAGTTGGACTGCTCCCCTAGGTTTCTGGGATTGAGTCTTTTGAGGAGTAGAAAGTCTCATCCTTCTTCTGAGCAGTTGGTAGTTTCGAACTGTTGTCAGCCATTCACTGTACCACCAAGGCTCCTTTTAAAACACAAAGGCTTCTTAAAATACAGATTAAGCAATACTCATGCATCGAAACTCCAGGATGATGAATGACTTGAGGATCCCTGTTCGCAAATAAATCAATATTAATTTTGGGAGAATGTCTACTAGGCTGATTCTCAGTGAACATAAAGACAGGGCCATGGGGAATGGAATCAATTGAAGGGTGAAGCTAAAGCAATCTTCCTTTTCCTACATTGGCTGCTCTGAGAGAACAGACATGTTGATATTTACTATATCATTTATTGAGATCCTTGCCATCCTGTATTCTAGGAAAAATCAATGTGTTTATTGATTGCAGCTCGATTTTTAAAGCAATGCCCCCATCAGTATTTGCCATCTCCTCCTCCTCATACTCACCCCATATTCCCTCTCTTTACCTAGATACTTGGTTATCAGCAGACCATGCACATGGTTAGGTTGTCTGGAAATCTAATAAAAAAAAGATGTTTTGGGAAGTTGTCCCATCCTTTCTTTTGTTCTCAGAGAGTTCATCTATCCAAAACCTTTCACTCATTTAAGAGCAGAACTCAGGCAACATTTGTGGCCAAAAGGTAATTGACTGACTGCCAGAGAGAAGGATGTGGATTTTTTTTTCCTGCTCCACGATTTTTATTAGCATATCACTCACAAAAGTGTGTAATTCAATAATTCCATCACTTCAAGGAGAGTTGGATAGTCCACCACGAAGGATGTTGTTCTTTAGAACAGCTTCAGGATGCTCCTTGCTAACAAAGGGTGGCTCTCAGGCCTTTTATTCCGAGACCTTCACTGAGGTCCTGAATCTTGGCTTCTGTGCAGAACAGAGTTACTAATGGGCTGCTCTGTTGCTCAGCCGGCTTCATTTGTCTCCTTGGCCAAAATGACATCCACCTCACGTTGTCCTCCAAGCACTGTGGTTTGCTAGCGTGGTCCTCAACATTGCACGTGCTAAATTCTGCCTCCACCCCCAACTCCCCAAGGAGTAAGGGGAGACAGGACAAGTTGGACTGCTAAGCATGGAATCAGCGGTTTGAGACTACCAGCCACTTCATAGAGAAAGAAGAGGGGCTGATCCCCGGTGGCGCAAGTGGTTGAGCGCGGGACTCTGGCCTGTGGGCTTGGCGGTTCAAACCCAGCGGCGGCTCTCAGGAGCAGCGCTGGGTAGCTCCCATGACCACCAGAGGGCAGTGACACCCCACCCCTCCAAAAAAACAGAAAGAAGAGGCTTTCTGCTCCTGTAGCCTCAGACACCCACAGGGGCAGGCCTACCCTGTCCTGTAGGGACTGTGAATTCACTGTCGGGTGGTGAGTCTCAGTTTTGGGGGTTTGAAGCAGAAAGTGACCTTGGTACTTCTCTCTTCTCCTGGAACATACCCTGTCTTCATCCTGTGGATAACTTCCAGGCTTAATTTACACAAACATAGCACACACATCCAAAGTCATGTCCCGGATTTAGAACACAAATTCTCGACCATGGGTATTTAAGCCATTTCGGTAGGATCGGCAAGACACTGCCAGGTCAGCCGAGCCTCCTGTGTTTAGAATCTGATTTTGTGCCTCTTCCTTTCATGTCTGAGCCACAGGAAGCCCGGACTCAACAACTGCGCCATCGCTCCTTCCAGATTCATCGGCATTTTCCACATGTCCCGTCGTGGTTTCCAACGCATGCCGGATGCTCGGTTTTCCATTTCACCTAAAACTGGCACATGGAAGTCTTCCAGGTTAGGAAGCAGATTGGACATCCTCTTGGACATTTTCACTGGTCGCATCACAACGCTGACCTCTTGATTTTGTGGCACAATCTTCGGCCCTCCTACGGAAGGAAGGGTCTGCACAGCTTAGGCCCCAGGAAACATGTTCTCCTCCAAGGCCTGGTGATTCCTTGTCCAGATGGCCTGTAAGCAGTCAGGCCACTGCTGTGTGAGTCCCCTCAGGACTGCCTGTTGCTGGCTCCCTGAAGAATGTTGCTGACCTCCCTGGACTCTCCAACTCTGGCCCTGTTGGTTCCAGCCCTTCTGGCAGTAGCCCCTTCTTTGGGGAGGGTCTGGAGAAGAGGCAGGGCTTCCTCACATGGAGGGTTCCCGGTCTGCGCTGGGGTTCAGGTTGGACCTCCAAGCAATTGTCTGGAATGGCCTGGAATCTGTTCTGGCTTGTGGCAGGAGTCTTCGTTTCGTTCGTTCAAAAGCAGACAACAGGATGTAACGTGACCAAAGGGGCCTGGGCTAACCCTTGCCCTAGCACACGTGTGGACAAAAGGGAGTCATGCTCTGGTCTGTCCCCTCTGCTGACAGGTCTTGAGCTCAATTGGGAACCCACTAAGGCCTTCTACCCCACCGCCACTCTCCCGGTGTCCGGTTTGAGATCTCTGCTTGCTTCTAATGGGGGTGGCTGATAGCGCAGACACTGGTACGGGTATTAAGCAAACGGACATAGCCTCCCTGTTCCTCCTTGGGATATTTGTTTTGTTACAGAGGAAGGTCAGATCTAACTGGGTGGCTTTGAACTGCTGCAGCTTGGCCTGTAGGGGTGGGAGCTTCCCAGGGCAGGCTTGGGAGGCTCAGCAACGGGGTGCATGGGAGACCGGGTAGAGGGGAGGGTGGCCGAGGGCAAGGGTCCAGCAGCTGGGTGGCCTATATGAAGAGTCCACCAGGAAGGGGTATAGGGTAGCAGGCTGGGCAGATGTCAGTGTGGGCTCCAGGGTGCTCCCCCCCAAACACTGTCAGAATCCCATGTGGGCTCAGGGGGTGTGTTAGTCTTGATGGAGGGAGAAGCAAATCCAGGAGACACTCGTGTCAAAGAGAGAGAGGTTTATATCCAAGAGTAACGGTAAATTAAGAAAACGTCCCAGCCTAGTCCACTTTGAGTCCATAGGTCCGATATGAGCCCTATGTCCAACACCAGTCTGTAAATTCCTCTTCACACTCACGCAGCCATGCAATGACACTGAATGTAGGAAGATCACAGACCAGTGGGTGGAAAATCTTGTGGATCCAGTGGTCGTGGAAGCATATCAGCGCAGGTGTAGGTTTCCGTGTGACTCCTCCAGCCCCAGGGCCGGGGTTGGACTCTCAGGAACGAATCAGCTTGGATCCATGTGGCTTGTCCACAGGAAGGTGTAGCAGAGAGAGTGTGTCCTGCCTCCAGGAAAGAAGATAGGAGGTCTCAGAATCAGGAGAAGACCATGCCCACATAGAGGCCTCATTGTTTATGACCTGATTGACAGGCTAGACTCCACCCCTTGGCAAATTGACAGATTATGTAACTGCCACAGAGAGCCATGTGGTTGTGGAGGCTGGAGAGCTCCAGTGAGAGAGCTCTGGGTGAAGCCATGGTGCCGGACACCTTCAGCTCGGTACTGAATTCTGCTAGCTGCTTTCAGCTGGGTCATTTTGATGGCCATAGCTCAGGTACGACCTCCGTGTCTCAATAATTTGCTGTCGGGGGACTGTCAGAGTGGCTGGAGACTCGGATCTGGGACAGGATGGACAGCCCAACGGGGCCAGTGGTCCTTTTCTGACCTCTGCTGGGTGAACCTCAGCTTGGGCTCCTGTGGGAGAAGACTGAATCAAATAGTCAAGAAGAGGCTCCTCGAAGGACCCCTGAGGCTCAATCACGGGAGGAAAGGGGGGGCTCATGAAGCAGGGTCCCCCAGGTCAGGTGAATAGCCCAAGGGCACTGTGAGGAGGTAACCCCAGCTGGGGTCCTGGTGGCATCGTGGTTCCACACTGGGCTTCCCCTGCTCTATCAGGTGGCTACAAGGTCAATCTGGATCTGGCGGCAGTGAGTTAGGTCTGGGCTGGGCACGGCAGGGGGAGGCTTTCTGCTGCTGTTTGACTGTCAGTCTAAGCTCAAGAGCTCACACTAGATACTTTTGATAGAAAAGGCTTTTTTTTTTTTTTTTTTAGGCATCACTGCCCTCTGGTGGTCGTGGGAGCTACCCAGCCTTGCTGGAAAAGGCTTTTTTTTTTTTTTAAATCATTTTATTGGAGGCTTATACAACTCTTCGCACAATCCATCCATACATCCATTGTGGGCAAAGCACATTTGTCCTTTGGACGCCATCATCATTCTCAAAGCATTTTCTTCCACTTAAGCCCCTGGTACTGGCTACTCCTCTTTCCACCCCTCTTCGCTCCCCCCTCTCACCTGAATCCTTGATAGTTTATAAACTGTTACAATTTTGTCTTGTTGAATGCTGTCTGATGTCTCCCTTCACCCACTTCCCCATTGTCTGTACCCCAGGGAGGAGGTTATATGTTGATCCTTATAATTGGTTCCCCCTTTCTACACCTTTCTTCCATCCTCCCAGTGCCGCCCTTCTTCCCCCTGCTCCTAAAGTGACCATCTGTCCTGGATAATAGGAAAGGCTTTAACATATGAAATTTGCAAATGATCTGAAGGGTTGGAAAAAGTAAATTTCCAGGCTGACCCTCCAGGAACGAATCCAGACCATCCAGGAAATGACCCACCAAGAGCCACAGTCAGGAAGACAGAGAATACAAAGGCCACTACTTTGAACCTTGCGTTAAAAAAAAATTCTCTAAAGCCCCAATTCCGGAACCAGGATGATATCTGCTGGCTGCAGGTGCTACCCAGAGCCTTTCTGCATGAGCACATCCTTTCTCCACACCTTTCATGAACACATCACTTCTCCACACCTTGTCTGTCCGCAGAAACAGCGCAGGCTTGCAGGAAGACAGCGTTCGTCTCCGACCTCCCACCACACCTCCCGTGAGGGCGTACAATGGATGGAGCAGAGTTTGTATCCCGCTCTGCAGTGCCAAGGGTGTCTGGATCCAGTAGGCCAGCTAGAGGGTGTGGGAGAAGACAGAGCATTATAGTTATTTAGAACCCAACACATTACTAACCGTGGTTATGCCTCTCAGTTTCCTTACAAGAGGGGATGACCTCAAGGCGCCTGTTCCTGGACAGGCATACCTGACACCCTAATTGTTCACCAGCAGTCATGACAGCTGGGACAGCAAGGAGGGAGACTAGAGAACTAACTGTCGTATGTGCATAGCAGCTTCCAGCCAGGTGAGCAAGTGGTGACTATCCTTTGTAGGACCTGGGGATGTCTAGCTCTTTCCTAGGTATTGAAAGTCCCCTTCCAACCATGCTTCAGATGGGAGCAGTGTTTAGGGGGTCTCGTGGGTGAGCAACTTGGTGTTCGCTAATGAACTTCTATCCCGTAGTGCTGGTGGCTGTAACCATGCCGTGGGCTTTCCCATAGGGCTATGAGTGGGCACAGGTGGGCTATGGGTTAGGGAGGGCTCCTTTTTCTGGGACTTGCGGTTCCCCTTGGTGGGGCTCGTGGCTTGTGAGGAAAGGTGTAGAATGACCTACAGGAGTAAGTCATCCTGATGAGCCCACTTAAGGGGCTCAACCAACTCTGCAAGCTGACACTGAGTCAATACTGAGTCAAAGGCACCCAATAGGACAGGGGGAAACGACCCCTTTGAGTTTCTAAGACATAATTTTTTTTTATGAGAGTAGAACGCCCGGTCTTTGTCTTGTGGAGCCAAGGGTAGTTTCAAACTGCTGACCTTGTGGCTCACACACAAGGGGTAAGGTCGACACCACCAGAGCACCTGACATAAAGGAGGTAACTGTGTATCACCTGACTTCTCTCCGCACTCTAGAGGGTGCTCTGGTTGCCAAGTCCTGGCCACTTACCAGCTCTGCCGGTACAATGAAACGTATTGTGACCAAAAAATCATGGAAATCTTTATTATCAAAACAATAATAAGAAGCTATTGTTTCTTGGCATATCTTCCCTTCAGCACTGTACACTTCTGAAAGTAATAATAATAAAAATCTCTATGGGGGAAAAAGAAAAGAAAAAGAGGAAGGCCCTTGAGAAGATGGATGGACACAGTGGCTACAACAAGGGGCTCAAACATAAGACCAGTGTGAGGATGACGCAGGTCTGAGCGGTGCTTTGTTCAGTGGTACACAGGTGCCGGGAATTGGAACCAACCCAACTTTACCTAGCAGCACCGCCACCACCACCACCACCACATGGAACCTGAAAAGATTATTCTGTATTCAAGAGGCCACACATGAAAGGTCACCCACTGTGGCCTTCTAGTATGAAATCTATAAGCAGTGTCCATAGAGATGGAAAGTAGATTTGTGGCTCTGGTGATGGAAGGAAGTTTGGGTTGGAAAGTGAAAGGTATAAGTATTCTTTTCCAGGTGATCAAAATGTCTTAGACTTTTGATAGTGGAAACGGTTGTGCCATTTTGTGAATAATCTTAAAAAATAAAGCCAGGGCTGAGCCCCGGTGGCGTAAGTGGTTGAGTGCGGAACTGCAGCCCGCGGGCTTGGTGGTTCAAATCCAGCGGCGGCTGGGTAGCGCCCACGACCACCAGAGGCAGTGATGCCCACAAAAAAAAAAAAAATAAAGCCAGAATGACACCCTCTAAAATGGTGGCTTTTAGGCTACATGAATGATAGCTCTCCTTTTTTAATAGCTCAAAAAAAGGTACTGGGGAAATCAATTATTTGGAAAACAAAATCAATTTGCAAGCATATGCCAAAATAAATCCTAAATCATTCGATTAAATTCAACATGAATAGTAAGGCTTCTCTAAGAATTCTGAACACATTTCCCCATGTCAAAAGGTAAAATCTGCGAGAAAATACCAGTGACTTTCACTACACAAAAATGAAAACTCCAGTACAGCAATCGTATCATCAGACTAAGCAATAATCAGGGGTGATGTTTTCATAAGATGGTTAATGGTCTTCTGTTTCTGTCTTAAAGTCTACATCTGGTTTACATCCTTATATTTAAGCCTTAATCTTTGACGCTCACTGCTGTTTATAAGAACTCTAAGGCCTTTGCTGAGTCGATGCAGGACTTGGAGTAAATAAAAAGAAATGACCAACAGGCCATGGGCAGTGAAATTAAAATCGACACTACCAGGCATTTTTTCCTTCTGTCAGAAAAGAGCTCTTCTAACTCACCGATAACAGTCTTTTGAGCAGCGGGAGAAATGTCCCCGTCAAAGTGGACAGTTGGGGTGAACTCGTGATAAAGGAGACACATCTGTCTGTGGGTCTGCCCAATGCAACCCCTCTTCACTTCTACACCTCCAGTGAGCCTTTACTTACCTTTTAGATTTAATGCTCAAGGTCTAATGTGATGGAAGCTTGGGTTTTAGTTTTGTAAGCCCTCCTTGATTATGGATAAACTTGGCTTATATCCACAAGGGTTCACCCTAAATAACTTCATTAGTTTTTTTTTTTTTTTGGTTACGCATTTGTTAAAGCTCTTGCCTGATAACCACAAGGGTCAGTTCACTATTCCATGGGAGAAATCGGTGGCAGTCTGTCTGTTCCTGTAAAGATGTACGGTTGCCTGGGAGACCCTTGAGAGGCGCCCTCTAGCGTTTGTCCTGCAAGAGGAGGCTGCCCTTTGAGGCAGTGCCAACCAAGCTTTGGGAACCCTCACTGGGTCCACGTGGGGCAGCCTAAACTTGGGAGCGGAGCGGTTGACTTGTGTCTCTGTTGTTGTTGTTTTCCCTGTGAGGCTGACCAGACATGACAGCAGGGGTTTTATTATCATAAACATATTCCACCCCTCCCCCCAACGAAACCATCACCAATAAGAAATGCTCAAGTGTGACCATACTCGCATGACCTTCAGACGAATATCCTTAACTAATGACTGCAGGAGAGCAGCCAAGAAGTAGCCCAACAAAAATCTCCATGCCCCATCCATCTGCAGGCCGAGGAGAAGGAGACGTGATTTTGGAGCGACTCCTACGGTGTAGGACAAGCCAATAAACACAAACCACCCCACTCCGGAGACACCAGGCCCCGGAGAAGGCAGAGTGAAGTGGAGGGCAGAGGCGCAAAGGAGAGGACAAGATGGGTTGACCCGGTGGCGGCAACGATGCGCTCCCCCCACCTAAGAACCGTCCTGGGTTTGGCCCAGGGCCGCTGGCGGTCCATTCCCTTGTACACTGGGTTGCTGTGACTTGGAAGTTTCTTGGCAGCAGTAATGCATAACTCCTGTCCCTGCCTTTCACTGGGGGGGGGGGGGTCCCTTCCATTCACGGGCTCTGGGCCTCCAACAAAGCCCCCTCAGGGCCAGGAAACACGGGGTGACCCACCCCGTCTCAGAAGGGACCCAGGAATATGCGATTCCTCTGATCACGTCGGGGACGGCATCACAGAACACGATTGGGTCGGAACTTCAAACTTCATCTCGCACGATACCTGTGCCTCCTCAGAACCACTGTTCCCTGTGGGGAACACGGTGCCAGCAGGCGGGCCAGCACGTCTGACGCTGAGAGAGTGGTCCCGTGAGGACGCGGTGGGGTGTGCTGGGTGTGGACGTGCGCATGAGGTTGGGGCAGAGCAAGAAGAAGCCTTTTGTTCTATTCCTTGTCCTCGTTGTCTCGTGAAGACTCGCTCCAGATAATAAGGCCCCTGCTCTATCA
This sequence comes from Nesogale talazaci, assembly GCA_004026705.1. Taxonomy (NCBI): domain Eukaryota; kingdom Metazoa; phylum Chordata; class Mammalia; order Afrosoricida; family Tenrecidae; genus Nesogale; species Nesogale talazaci. Next base: position 8,526 of record PVJH01018366.1, on the reverse strand, counting down.
GAAAACTGTGCTAATTGGTTGCAATTTCTCAATGTCTTTGGACCGCTTCTGAAAACTAATTACTGGGAACCAGAGAGTGTCAGAGAATACACACCCCGCGGACATGTGCTTACTGCACACACCTCGCTTGCACAGGCGCTGATGGGCCAGGCGCCTTAATTTCCCCAAAGAGGATGCCATGGGGTTCCCCCTCCCTCTTTTTTAAGTTTTTCTTTCTTTCTTGCTCTCTCTTTTTTTAAACAGCTTTGTTAATTTAGGTTAAGTGGTTTGGTTGTTATGGAAACCAGTATTCCTCTCAGGCAGTTTGTGTCAAAGGCATCATTAATCTGTTTTCTCAACTGCCTCTTCCTCATCCATCTAATTGCAGCCCCCCTCCCTTTGGATGACATCATTTTGGACATATTTAGGACACCATATGTGAGCTTCAGCGCAATTCAGTGTCTATTTGTGGGCTGCTTCACTACGTGGACTGTCATAGCTCCATCCCGGAGGAGTCAGGTGGCCCCCGCTAAGTGGGGGACACAAGTCCTCCAGGTGAAGATCAAGGGAACTTCATTTAATTAATCTCAAGTGCAATTTAGATCCCCCGTGAAGATTTTATTTTCTTTTGCTGCGGTGCCATTCCTTCCTTCGCATCTGAGTTTTTGGCTTAGGCTTTGCAATCACTGCTTCTGATGTTGTTCCAGGAACTGTGGCTTTTGAATGCGTAAAGAAGCCGTACGGTCTAAGAGTCCTGGTGGCATGGTGGCTATGCGTTGGGCTACGTTCGCCGTGGTCACCAATTCGAAACCACCGGCAGCTCCAACCAAGGGAGAATGACTGGGCTTTCTGGTCCAGTCAACAGTTACAGTCTTGGAAACTCGGGGGGGGGGGGGGGGGGGGGGGGGGAGGGGTGGGGGTGGCGGCGACTGTGAGTCAGCCTTGACAAGAAGGCAGCGAGACAGTGGGATAGGGAAGAAGTCACGCTCCTGGCCTTGAACCTGGTAAGAGAGCCTGCAGCCCAGTAGTTGGGCCCTTCCTCTCCGCAGACTCGGTTCTTGATGCACAATGGTTTCTGCTTTCCTTTGGTTCCTCTTGGCTTGGCGTCCGTGTGCGCACGCATCTGAACGCCGAGACAGAAAGGCTGTGAAGGTGGAAAGGCTGTGAAGGTGGCGGCTGGAGGCCCTGCAGCTCGGATCCATGGGGAAAGCCCCAATGATTTGGGTTGTAGTTAACTGGTCAGGAGGACCAGGTTAGTGTCCGGGCTGGGGGGACCAGGCAGCGACATGGAGCACTTGCAGACAGTGGAGCACCTGTCCCCACACACTGCCCCCTCCTCTTGGCAATGGAAGGATTTGGGAATTTGTGGTCGCTATTATCTTTCCCTTGGGGGAGTTAAATTATCCCCTTTTCACCTTGGGGTGGGAGGATGATGGTGCTGGGGCGTGTGGAAATGTTTGCTTGAATCCAGTCACCCATCACCCCCCCCCCACCACACACACAATGTCATAGCAGAACACAACTAAGTGATAATCCTTACCTTTTTAGCAGATAGTCATTTGACTCCAAAGAGTCATATTCTCTTATTTTGGTTCCTGAGGCACAATTCATTGGTTTTGGCTTGCTCGTTTTTTCTTCTGAGTGTTGTTTCCTCTGGGCATCTTTTATAGCACACATCCCAACAATTTGTAGGGAATTGGAAAGTAGGTCTCGGACACGTGAGCGATTGGAATCACCTGCCTTATTTTTTGCCCAGTGTCATGCCTGACATGCATTACTTTTCCAGAGCATTGGTTGGCTAAATAAGGATTGACTTAGGACCGAGAGAATTTTGATTTCTCTAGAAAGAAGTCTATCCCTTGATTGCCAACGGTGGCAGAAGGACTGATTAGATTCAATGAGCTAATGTGCCAACAGGTACTCATTTGCAGTTTAGGCAAAGAAAGGGAGCTAAGGTGTCTGCTTCAGCAACTCCAAGTTAAACAGAGCCGGTGGTTCACATGAGAGGGAGAAAGAGAGAGAGAGAGAGAGAGAGAGAGAGAGAGAGAGAGAGAGAGAGAGAGAGAGAGAGAGAGCATGAGAGAGATCTTAGGGATTCAGAAGTTTCCGGTTTCATTTCATGGAAGCTGGAGGTGGGGAGCTGCTTTGGTAGCATGGGGAAGGTAGGCACGTCCGATGGAACATGTTCTAGGTGCCTATAAAGTAGCATTTGTGCAGCTCTGAGCTGCCCTGCCTGAATCAGAGGGACCTGTGGGTCATATGTTTTCAGAGAGCTTTTGCGGAGTCTTCCCGGCACCTGTATGGAAACAGAGTGTCCAACATCTCAGAGTTCCAAGCAAGAAGTCCTCTCACCAAGGCTGGTGGGCCATGGAGACCTGCAGAGAAAGCAGGCAGTTCGAGCCCCGAGGGATTAGCAGCAGTCCCTAGGAACAACCAATGTGAAAACAAGACATTCTGATTTTGCTTCTGAAACCTTAATTGAGACTTGTTCTCTTAACCGAGATGTGTGTGTGTGCCTAGAAAATCACTCACGTTACCTCGGCGACGTTTTATTCATTTACCTATTTAAAGGAGTCATCCTCGGATGCTGGGAAGAGCGAGGTAGCCCAAGGATCCAGTCCCACCCCTCTCCCCACTCTGCTCCTTCCTGTTGGCTTCCCTGTCAGTCTTTCGTGGGTCTCAGCACTGCTCTGCACATGGACCCACTGCCCTCCCTCCGGAGTCCGCGCCCATCTCGTGTGTTTACATCTTTATCTTGCACAGGACCCGTTTTGGCGACCCCTTTCTCTCACGGGATTCGTGTAGCTTTCCAGGGAGTAGAATTCGTGTAGAATTCTCCAGGGAGTACACCTACTGTCCATGTCGTCTTCCAGGCGATGGTGTAGGGAGCACAGGACAGACCCCCCTGGTTTGCCACCATTTATCAGGGAGGGGAGGGGCGCTTCCAAGCCGACCACAAAAACACTCAGACGGGTTGCAGCCCCCTGAGATCAAAATAGGCGAGTCTTTCTCTACCTCTTCCCTTTATATCACAAGGCTCTTTTTTTTGGTAGATGCTAAACACAGTGAGGAGCAGTATAGTGAGCATTCAAGTGGAAATTGTTCAATATTAACCTTGTAATCCTTATGTCTCCACCCAATATTTAGCCTGCTTAAAATCCAGGCTTTATAGCCTGTTTAAGGAGCCCTGATGGCATATTGGTTACCTGCTTGGACAAGTCAGCTCTTCAAGACCGCCAATTGCTCCTTGGGAGAAAAGCGGGTTTCCACTCCTGGAAAGAGTTACAGTCTTGGAAAACTGTAAGTGTTCTCTTCTGTCCTACAGGGTGGCAGTGAGTGCAGCCCACTTTAAGGTCATGCACTACCACCTAGAAACCACCAGATGTCACTACCGCAGATAGCCTCCTCAATTCCCTGGGTGGCATTTGTTTTTGCCAGTGTCCATATTTTAATAGCAGTTAACATGCTGCAAAAAACCGTCTAGACCAACCCTCATAACAAGAAGCCACAGTAAACAGGTGGGTTGGTGGTTTACTTCGAAAGATTGTCAGCTAAAGCGAACACAGGCCATAGAAGCACCTACTATTCACGTAGGCTCTTGTAGGACAGTCTACGCGACAAGCTTTTCCCAAAGGTCTCTTAAAATTCTAGGCGAATCCAAGCTAAAAAAGATGGTTTCATCTCACCACTCAGTCATCACATGCATGTCTTTTGTCAGGGGTCAAATTGTATTCACTATATGAGTGAAGGCTGCCTGCGAAGGCTGCACAACCCACAGCCTCATGGGATTTGGTTCCTTGCCTTGGAGATGGAAGGTCATGATTACATGGGACATTCCAGCCAATTTCCCTAATCATGTGTTTAGGGCTTCTGTTCTACCTCTTAGTCTGATGCACCATTTCTGGGATCTTTAATGCTGAAAGCAGGGTCCAAAGCCCAAATGGTCCCTAGTCCCTTACAGCAACAGAGGAGGAAGAAGGGGAGGAAGATGCACACTGCGTGGCTAATTGCCACTGTGATCAAACAGCCTCTGTTGTCATGAGACCAGAAGAACTGGATGGTGCCCTGCAGCTGTGACTGCATAGTTAACGAAAGATTCTATTGACGGATGCTGCTGAAAAGTTGAAATACAGAAGAGAATTTTAAATTCTCCTGGACTCCAGGTTTTCTGACGCCTTGGAAGCTGGAGTGAATTCCTTGAGCAACCTTTAATCCCTAAACCAAAAATATCCCCCAAAGACGTTTTAACAACCAACTCTGTCTCACTTATTGAGTAATGAATGCCTGCCTTGAGCAGAACATGCATTTAAGAACTATCCGTGTGGCATCGAGGGACAACCACATTCAGTGGGAAACTTTGAGAGTCAGTGTGAACTGATGGTAATAAGAAGGAAGAAGTTGGGAAAGAGGCTGAAAAGGCTGCCACACTGAAAGGCTGCCTTCCATGTCACTGAATTGTATATGTAGAAATCATTGAGAATCTTTTTTGACCATAGGTCCAGCAATCATAAAAAAAGAAAACAAAAATAGCTGAATCCCTAAATGAAACCTTCAGAATAGATCACACACCAGGGCTTCATTCACAGGGTGGAGTTTCTCACATGCTGCCCCTCAGGATGTGTTGTGAGAAAGCAGGTCCATCTGCCAGTGGGTCTGAGAGATACCACCCCCGTCCCCTGCTTAGGGGAGGCATTCTAATGTGATTTTTTGCGGTCAGTTTCACTAGGTTAATTATTGAAGCAGACACAGATTCTCGGGTTGTGGTGAAGGCACTTTCCAGCCTTATTCACATCTACAGGCAGTGGACGCTCAGTAAAGGTGGATGGTGTTATCCAGTCAGTGGAGAGGCCTTTGGAGAGAAAAAGGACTTCCTAGAAAGGAAGAAATGCAGAGTTAGAGTGCAGAGCCATCTCTGAGCCAAGTTCCCAGCCCCTGCAACCACACCGACCCATGATGTGAAAGAACGCCCTTAGGATAACATAGAATACTTTCTATTGGCTAGATTTCTCTTGGAGACCCTTGACAAATGCAGATAGATTCTAGCAAGCAGCTAGTTTAATGGTTTCTAATCCTGTATGATGTACACTAATCGAACCATCAAACTAAAAAACCCAGCTACTCCCTGCCATTGAATCAATTTCTGACTCACCGTGACCCTATAGGTCAGAATAGCACTGTCTCCGTGGGCTTCAAGGTGCAAATCTTAACAGGAACAGAAAATTTCATCTTTCTCCTTCAGAGTGGCTGGTTTGGCGGGGGGGGGGGGGGTCCCCAATGGCTGACCTTGAGGTTATAGTCCAGCTCGTACCCCATCATGTCACTAGGGCTCGAGAACTCACTTTATGTGATTGCTGATTGAATACACCACCCGCAGGGGTCTGGAGAATTGCTTTTCTGGGCATCTATTTTGGCAACTGTTCTTACTCCAGGACATTTTTGTAAATTCCATCACCAAGGAAATTCTGGCGCTGCACAGATGGCTCCCCATTCCTGCAGACGACGTTGAGAAATTCCCAGTGGATAAGAGGCTCTCCTTATTTGTTTCCACAACATGAACGATGGTCATGTCACATTTTTGCCTGGCTTGTGTGCCTTCAGGTCTCAGATGAATGTGAGGACTCCCTCCCGCAGGCTCAGGGATGCCTCGAGGACCATGCCAGTGCCAAGGCTCCATGTCCAGCCCTCTGATCACTAGCCACAGCATACACTTGGCATCAGTTCCCAGTCCTTCCAGGAGACAGCGTCACGTTAACCTTGTTGGAGCCAAAGATGGCCATTATTGTCTGTCCTGTTTGTATGTCTAAATTCAGAGGGAACCTGATAAAAAAAAAGTTTGTGGAATGAGCTTGCCTACGTTGTCCCTTTAAATTTTGTAAGTAACTCCTTAGAAATGGTCTCTTCTTTGAGAAAAAATTTAGGAAGATGTTGGCAGCTTTGTAGTTGATGGATGTATGGTTCTAAAAGAGCTTATTCCCTCTTGATATTAAGAGTTATTAACTTTAATATCCATTAAAGTCTAGCTCATGCAAAGACTGGACATCTTCTCATGAGAATGTAAGGAAAATCCGTTTGGAAACTCCTTATTGATTTATGGAGCTTATAAATATGACCCCTGGAAGATATCACGTAGGATTATGGGATTAATTTTTGTATGTGCCAAGAGGATGAATTAGAGCTGGGGAATTATTGGGGTTAGACACAAAGGGAAATTAAATAAGCTCTGAGGATGAAAGAAATTAAGAAAAAAAAGGCCTGCAAGATATATAGGTAATAAAGCGCTAGGGCCAGATGGATACCCAGCTGTATCGTGTAGAACATCCCATCATAAATTATCCAATTTTAGAAGAGGCTCATCCACATGCTTCAGGAACCAATGAAACTTCTTGTTCCACTTTAACTGTCAAGAAAAAGTATAGACTATAAACTCATTTTATTCCTCAACTCTAACCAACCCCATAAAAACAAAACAAAACACCCACAAGCATCAAATTTATATGGCTATTAATCAGTATAGTTATCATGCTCAGATGGATTTATTCTATGGAAAATAATATTTACTACTTGGCTAAGATCATCAGATACAGTACCAGATCATCACAGAGTGGGAGTGGATAAAGTTTTCACCTGGTGAATTGAAGAGTTGAACAAAAGCACTCATTTCAAAGAAATGGTGGTAGCAAGTTTTATAGATATTTCCAGACTAGATTCAGGCAGGAATGAATATATTTTCCCATTCCTGGCACATACCCTTGGAATAACTGTGGCTGCATTAAGCAATTGAGCTCTGAGCATTTTTCTTAAAACAAGCCAAACCCATTGCCCCAGAGTCAATTGTGACTAACCGTGATCCTGCAGGACAAAAGGAGACCCGCTCCCCTGGGCATCTGAATCTGTCAATCTTTACTGAAGGAGTGCCTCATTTTCCTTCTGTGAAGTGACTGGCGGGTTTGAACTGCCAACCTTAAATGTTAGCAGCCCCATGCTTAGTTCACAGACGCACCAGGGCTCTTTTATTTCTTCAAGTGTGGCTTAAAATAGCACAACATTGAGGAAAAGTTTATGTTCAGCACTACGTGTAATTAATTGTGGTATATTCATTCAATGAGTGTTGTGCAAATATTGCAAATGACACAGATTATATGATGCCAGAAATCTGGGAGACCAGGCCAAACGATTTGATGGCATTATATTTGTGCCCATTTCAAAAGGTGACCAAATAGATTGAGCAAGGTATCCAATAAGGTTATTTTATTTTATTTTATTTTTTTAGTTTTTTGGGCATCACTGCTCTCCGGTGGTGGGAGTAGGAGGCCCAGCCCCACTGCTGGAATTGAACCTCCGTCCCAGTGGGCTGCAGTCCCGCGCACAACCACTACGCCACCGGGGCTCAGCCCAATAAGGTTATTAATGTCATATGGAAGTAAAATGTTGAAGATAATTTTTAAAATGGTTGCGGTAGTACATTGGCAGAGATCTGTCAGAAACCCAAGCCAGAGTCAGGAGTAGTCGTAGCACAAGGGAGATCATTACTAACATCAGGTGGATCTTGGCTGGAAACAGAGAACACCAAAAAGATGTTTACTTGTTTTTCTTAAAGATGTTTACTTGCGCTGAGCCCTGGTGGTGCAGTGGTTGTGTGTGGGACTGCGACCATAGGACTGACAGTTCAAATCCAGCAGCAGCTCTCCAGAAGCAAGGCTGGGCCTCCTACTCCCACCAGGGCAGTGATGCCACACACACACAAAAGATGTTTACTTGCTACTGTGTAAAGGCATTCAACTAAGTGGGTCATGACCAACTATAGATAGCATTGAGAGAAATGGGAGTTCCAGCCCCGTTCATTGTCCTTATGTGGAACCTATACACAGACAAGAGTCAGCTGTTCAAAGAGAACAAGGGGATACTGCATGCCTTAAAATCAGAAATGTCTGCATCAGACCTGGTTGTATCCTTCAACCATCTGTATTCAACCTATGTTAAGCAAATGATAAACAATCTGCATGTAGATGGAGAAGAATGACTTATCAAGGTTTGAGGAAGGCTTATTGATACCCTGTGATGGGCAGATGACACATCCTTGTTTGCTCGGGAGTCAGGAAGACTTGAGACAGCTGTTGATGAAAATCAGTGTCTTTAGCCTTCATTATGAATACAGCTCAATGCAAAGGGAAAAAAATTAAAAAGCCCTCACAACTGGGCCAATAAACAACATCAGCACCATGTTAAGGAGAGCAAAGAGGGAACTTGTTAAGGGTTTCTTTTGGCGGGGATCCACGATCAACATCTGTGGAAAGAGCAGTGACAATGCTACCACCTGTACTACCACCACCACCATCTCCTCTACCGCCTCCACCTCCACCATCACCATCACCACCTCCACCACCTTCACCTCCACCATCACCACCACCATCACCTCCTCTACCACCACCTCCTCCACCACCACCACCTCCACCTCCACCATCACCATCACCATCACCTTCACCTCCACCATCACCACCACCATCACCTCCTCTACCACCACCATCACCTCTACCGCCTCCACCTCCA